>DWPV01000038.1:0-52800 GCA_018251915.1 Urbanus proteus proteus
AAATAATAGTTACGATCAATTGCGTTAATTGTAGTTCATAAAAATACCAATTAAACCACTTTAAATAATTTAAATTTAAATACTTGACTAATTGTATTGTTAATATGCTTTAGGTATATTTTGTTCATGGTCCAAATTATGTAGGTACTTACTTAGTGTTATTGCTAACTTACGTTTTACGTTAGACTTGTTCAAGATTTTCTTTGTCTTTGTCCATAAATCAATAAATCGTCTGCAGTTTATACGTAACAGCATATAACATTACATTTCATATATCTATAACAGCATAAACGTATCAACATTATATTAAACCACGTGCCTTGTCTTAAAATAAACGTATGTGTGCCATAGTGCGGTTTTGTGCGTAACTCGAGAATCGATTTACATGAAATGAAGCGTATAATGTGACATGATAACGTACTCCATACTGTTGCTGCGAGCGGTTACTTACAATGCCACAATATATTGCATGAGCGGAATAGAGGGGAAAATGTGTTTTATTTTCCAATGTGAAAATATCATTGGAAGGGTTTTTACTTGACAGTAATGGAATAGTGCCTAATAGTATTATAATGTAAACTGTTACAAGTTACAAAATAATGCTTTCTGAGTCCAGAGATTATTACAAATTGCTGTTTGTCGAATAGAAAGAGTGAAAACAAACACCATAGTAAGATTATGGAAAACACGGCTTTGTATTATTACTCAAGACGTTAGACAAAATAGGTTTAGATAGGTTCATAAAGTGCAAGTACCTATAAGCAGAAATAAGCAATAAATTCTACGTTTTATTTTATAGAAGCGAATGCCAAACACAACAACGCCATATTACGCTACTGTGAGCCCAACATTCGCTCAAATATTCAAAGTGCCGAAATATAGTTGTCCATAAAATTGACGCGTTGCGACGCCATTCTCGCCATAAACAAATTTCAGACAACAGGCCTATTGTGCCTATCATTTCATTAGTGCCTTACCGTGCGTAAATGTCGACGGCGGCATCAAATATACCATTGGGAGGGGTCACGGCCGCTGCGTATGCCATGGTGTGCGTGACAACAGCTGATCGTCTTTAATGAATGGCGGAATATATAAATATCACGATATCACGTACGCACCGAGTGATGATAACGCCGATGTGGTGACATTGTCGGCTAAATAAAGTCCTAGTGACGGTCGTTATCTAAGATTCTGGTGTTGCTGCCAATTTTTTTAATATGTCTCGAGGTATTAGTATAGGTACACGCCAATTTCGAGTAGGAAATATTTTTTCAGTAATGTCTAAATTTTGGAAAACGAAACATGCTTTACAAGTTTTCACACGGACTCGGACTGTAAAATACAGTGTGTTGTTAAATTATGTTAAGAAAAGAAGTAAGCATACATTAATTGTGAAGACATGCTAATTTTACAAATCTGCGCTGAAAATATTCCATTCTATTTATACAAAACAATGCGCGTAGCATTGTTACATTATTTATGTTTAGGAAAGTTTCGAGGAATATTTAACAATTTTTAGAACAATAGCCAATATTAAGACAATCCAAACACAGAATAAATAGGTCGCAGATGCATGAAACACTTCCCTTCGTGGTAATTAGTGGCTCTCTCAACTTTAAAACTGGAACACTACATCCCACGCAGAGTAGTTTCACGAGAGACAACAGAGAAGGAAAAGAAATGTAAGCAACATTCTTTCCAACCTGAATAAACAATCGAATAAAGCTACAATTTCTTTTTTCTGGAAAAATTCTGTTTTTAATATCTTGACGAAAAATTCCACTATCCTATATCGTGAAATTATTATCGTGCCTAAGCTAAATACCGCTCTCTAAAAATTTGCAATTAAATGTGTAGCTCCAGATTGTTGGCTGTCTTTTTTATATTTATGCGACCGTTCGCTCGCCTCTGAAATATCTCCAATGATCAAACTATAAAGTTTTTTTTTTATATTTCTAGTAGTGTTCACGCGTCGCTCGTAAATTTCGTGGTTACCTTGAACTTGAACGCTGTATTACCCGAATAAATAGGCGTACAGAAATAGTCACCATCTGATTCATTTGTTGTCGCATACTTTTCATTTGAACGGCTACCAGAAATTTCCACTTATACGCTAATAAGATAATTGGTTTAATTATAGCGAATGCTTATTTTTTTATTTTAGTGCTTTTGCCACTGTATATTTCCGTTTTTATGATGCTGTTGATGAATTTTTCCGGTTTCAATAAGACCTACTGACGTATGTTTCGAACGTAAAGTCTGTGGGTATAATATGGCAAAGTAAGTACTAAAATCGGCGAAGCGTTGAGAATTCGGAATGTAAATCAAAATTGCTATTCATTTGCAAATAAAGGAGCTGTCTTTTCGCGCGGTTGAACTACAAAGTGGCAGGAAATGGAGCGCTTCCCTCGCATCCGTAACATCTCATCGTTGACGTCGCAGGACTTTCAAATAAATTGTTCGCGATATCACAATATTTGCCCCTGGAGACGACACTAGAAACTTGATTTAAGAAAAAAACTTTCGGAGTATCAACAATTTCACATTACTACCGGCGTCTCCGGCCCGATACAATGTCAATGGTGTCACCTTTTATGAAAAAATAAAACCATAAAATCTACGGAAATAACTAGCTTTGACTGGGCAAATCATGAGTTTTTTGGAATACTAACTGATTGAGGTTGGTCGTTTGTTTGTATTCGTGTACAACATTGTTGTCTCTGATTTACAACTTTAAAATTCTATTTTTAAATAAATCATGGGATTTGTTGGCTCAAACTTAAAATTTAATTTCTCAATTTCTGTAATAACCGTGACGTGAATAGACATGCTAGCTACCGAGTTATTTAAAACCGAACCGCAAAATATTTATTACAGGCAGTCCAATTTTATGATTACGCAAATAAAATAACATCATTGAATCTGGTGAACATATGACTAGATACGATACTGAATCGCGCCGATTTAGAGTAGAATGTATTAAATTTGATTAATTTAACAGGACTAATTTAGAACGTACAAAATAAATGACCTATTGTTTTAATATATACAAAGTCGTGCGTTTTTTACATCACTAAGATTACCCTATATGAAGTTAATTCGCAATTTTCTTTTGTATAACAATTATGTCCTTGATAAAATAGGAAACAGTTATAGAAACTAGAATTCTAAATTTGTTCAACGTTTCTTACTGTGATGTTATTTTTGTATTTAAGTACGTTTAATTAACTTTTCCTTCTGTCCATTAACGGAGGTTTCTGGTCCTTATTAAATGGCGTTGTTAACCAACCCCTACACTCGTTAACCCTTACGATGCCACCCGAGTAACGCGCGTAAGTATCGCCCGTAATATCGCCCACGTTAGACGACACCCAAGGTTGAATTGGATGATTGGGCAAAAAATAATTGAATGAGGATTACAGGACAGTAATTTGGTGGAAACCTGTGACAAAACATGAAGTTTATAAATACCTAATACTGTATACATATCAAAACACCTTAAACTGGTAGATGTAGAACTGAAGGAATTTTGCACACGATTTTTTTCTTAATTTTGATGAATACTACAAAACGATTCATAAAAAAAAAACATTCTTTAAGAAGCCCTTGAAAGCTTGTAAAATACAAAACAACCAAATGTTGCTTTACCTACTGGAGCCATTTGTCTTTTGTATCGTTATTAATATTTCTTATGAATACTGATTTATTATTCAATTCATCCCGCAACGTAAAGTTATGTGACAGAGAAAAAAAACCCGGGCTATTTCCTCGGTTATTATTTAAACACGGACCGGCCGAATATAATACGTGCTCAGTGGTACGGATGCAGCATTATCCACATTCCTCGTTCAATAGGTTTATTCAAATCAAGTGGATCCCTTTCTACGCCGTCCAATGTCAAGGAAAACATAAAACGAATTCCTTTCGACATTCACTTTGCTCTGTAACGCACTTATATTGAAGATGTTTTGACACGTTAACGGGTGCGCATTTTATCAATATTTGGCTGTTTTGAGTGTTTATGTAACAAATATCCACAAGGCCTTCCAATTGAAAGCCTCCCTTCTTTTTGCCTCTTTTAGAAGTAACTGGTACAATATTAGCTCTTAAAGTAACTGTTGAAGTATTGATGTAAAGATAATTAAGTTACTTATGTAACTACTACTGGACGATTGATAGCTACATTGGCTAAGAATATTGGGTCTTTCGACAAAGAACCTCGCAGCAAGGATTTTTTACGAATACAAGTTCAATTTGTCCGAGGCTTATCTCAGACAGTGAATTTATTATATCAATGAAGACTCGTAAATAAATCCGACTTGATTATAACTATAAATATAAAAATGAGTATAACTTTGAACTTCCTAGTAGTTCTGTTTAGAAATAGACATTTATAATCTGTAATAGAATGATAGAAATTCAGGTTCCTAATTCTGGAATGTTTTTTCCGTGGTCAGTAGTTATAATAAGGTGCTATACATAAACTTAAGTTTATGTAAATATAAATCATTTGACTTAGGTACTTGTTGGGTTATATAGTTAAATACCGTATACTTACTATTTTCTAAATTTGTATTACACTTTAATGCTTATTTCTTGTCACGAATGTTTTTATACGATTTTTATTAAGGTAACAACACGCTAACTTACAAAAGTACAATGACCGACCGATTATACAGTTTAAATATTAATATTCTATGATTATATCAACCTCGATCGGTCAATTTGATAATGCATAAAAGTATAATTATTTTCATAAGTATATCCGTTAGTATTGCTTACCTTTAAATGTCTACATTATATCAGTAATCCGTGCCGTGTGGTGTCTTAAATAACACCATTCCCTCTCTTGTGGCTGTCGTAGGAGACGACAAAGAAACAAAAATCTATGAGATGGCAGCAACATCTTCCTGTTTAACTTCAAATCCCACTGCAATCGCTAACTTGCATGCCAGGCACGGTGACTTGGCAAAGCCCCTATCTAGGGTAGCCTGTATTTAGCAGAGGGTTTCAAAAATTCTTATGGCTAGATGAATGGATATTAGTTATTTAGCGATAAATAAAAATACTTCTCTCTTTTAAAAGTAATATGTACGTATATTAATGATGTTACTATACTATATTTTTTCTGCTAGTAGACTGATCCAAGTAATGTTAAGTTACGACTATTTTAGCCATGTATCAAAAGAAGCAATCTTAAATAGGGTCAGAGCAGACTAATCTTACGTGAGATTGAAGGATTAAATGAGAAACGGTTCGTGATAAAATTACTATTACGGGGTTTCTTCTTTCATTTTTTCGTCACATTTTTGAGGACTAAGTTGAATATTTGATATGTATATCTCCACCACCATACACTTCAAACCACAACATCATCGTTGCATCAACATCATCTTGAAATTGCTATTATAAGTCAGAAACATGCGTCACCCGCAGATATGGTCACTCCAGAATAGAAGGACAAACAAAGGATTTTGCCACCTGCAAACACGTATGATATCGTTATGTCATAAATTTGTCATCAGTAGTCTTCTCGGTAAGACCGTTCCCTGCATTCCAATTCGTCGTTGACAAATTCACCTAAAAACGTTTCGTAACTAAGTAGATGTACGCGGCGTATTCGCAAAATTGCCTTCAAATGTAGAACTTAGACTGTCATGAAATATAGCTCCTAAGGCGTCTTGAATTATGCGGGATGTTCACTTTCCTCAATAAAGGACATGGTTTAGGTAATGCCGCTTGAAGAGACAATTTCGTTTCTCTGGCTATATTAACTTTTCTTGACGTTTAAAATAAATCTATCATCCTTATGTTATCTATATACATACTATGTATATAATTTCATCTTGTTGACTCTACTCTTATGTAATTTGTTCGGTTTTCTTAAGCACATACTTTGGTGTATGTTTCCTCTCCTAAATCAAATAAGGATGCTAAGAAAATATACGGTTCTCCCAACTTTTAGGGAAAATACGTGTAATATCTACAAGTTTCCGATGAACTTTTACTATGTAACAAACTCTTGTTACAGTTGTTTTTCTAATATACGAAGCCAAAACATGCCTGAGATAATTCGGTAGTCGTGTAATTTTGTAGTCAAATAAATTCTATAAATATTTTAGTACCTACCACTTCACATCCGTATGAAGCTCCACGGAATCACAAAAATAGATATGCACATTACATACATAAGCCTTAGCAACAGAATAGTGTTGAACACGCTTAAATATTAATATTGTTTTCCTCAACTTCTCTGTAATGACAGATACGAACCGTATTGAACCGACTTTGGAAATCAATCTTTCATACTTTGACCTGAAAATTTTGTTAACGTCGATTTCATATACGAAATACTTAGACCGGCTCATGCCTCCGTCGATGTTCATTGCTGAAGATAAAAAATAGGATGAGTTCAGTTTAATGTAACTTCTGGAAGTATTTTAACTTTACGTTTGTTCTAGGCGTAGATCTACTAATACTATTTTAGGAAATATATTACGTTATTTTAAAGAAGTTGCATTAACTCAAAGATAGAAGAAAATGTTTTTTGAAATTTTAACAAACTATAAATAGACCACAAAATAAAGAAATATACCAAATAAAATTTTCCCGATAATATTTTGTAGCACGTAGAGTTTAACTGAGAAAGAATATTTTGTTACAAATTCAAGCAACACGGCGTCCGCTGACAATATCGCGTGGTCCAGAGAAGGCAGATAACAAGCGGCGAATTTTATGACCACTCGCAATTGTTATGTCGCCTCCGGAGTTTAGTGAGCGCCCAGCGCGAGCCAGATTTAACTAGTGTAGATAGATACCTAACATATTATTGTATGTATGTACAATGTACATATTACATCTCAGGTAGAACGGCCAACATCCGCGATGTATTGTCATCTTCTTCTCATGCTGATTTCATTTAATAACCACGATTATAAGCTCTTATGGGGATATTTAACTACCGACAATATAGGAAATAGCATTTTTTATAGATTATTTGGGAACTCATATGAAAAATTGGCTTCCTTCAATTGCATAAGAAAAAAATATCCGAATGAACAGATTTAGCGAATGAGAAAAATATGGCTTATATTGATATGAAAAATATTTTAAAAGAGAATGGTTAGATAAGATACATACAATTTAAATTATTTAATGTCTACAACAGTTATCGTCACCAGTCTGTCGCTTCTCATATCAATTTTATCCTTATCCAAAACTGCATAATTATGATAGACTTGGAATAATACGTAGAAGTTTACTGTAGTGTCATGATGTTATTTACCATCCACTCGTTACGTCAGACTTGATGCATAAAGGTAATTGTTTTTTAATTGCATTCTGTCGCGTGGTCATCCAATATTGACATATCATGCTACTAAATGTACTACTTTGCCTATTGACAATAGGTTCTTTAAATGTAATTAAATAGAAACAGATGTATATTTTACAAGTATCATTTTCAGGTAATGTAGAGGATTTATATTTTGATTCATATTTACGACAAATCTTAGGAGACAGTAAAGTAAATAGAAGCAAAATCCTCAGTATTTTTCCAGAACAATAAAATTTTATGAGCAGTCCCACTCTCATCGTAACCTTTTTGAGGGTGAAAGTTCTGTATAACGTTTGACACTGCGTGGTTATAGTTGCGAACAAAGCTCGTATCTAAACCAACACGAAAATTTCAAGGGTTTCAGCTGTTTACATTTGTGTCATTCTTTTCATTAACTTTACGGTCCGTTTCACTTGGTTTAACATCTACTTCCAACGTTGTATTTAAAGTTAAACTATTTATAAAATAACGCTTCCCGTATCATATAAATAAACATGTATTTTTCTTCGCTATCATTTTGTATTTATCTTAGCGGTTCAAGGTAAGCGGTATAAGTATAGCCCATAATTATTACACCATATTTTACTATTTGATTATTCATCAGTTAGTTACATGCATGATTTTATTTTAGTTCAGTACCTATTAGTTATTGTCCCACAGTCTACAACATCATGTTAATTATGGAAGTTTACATTTTAATGAATTAAATAAAAATGTGGTATTCAAATATTCAAGTTCAAAATTCTTGATAATGTTAACTTTTTGAGCTCGTCCTAGATGAAATGTAGCACTTATAAACGTATTAATATTACAATCATATAAATCACAATTAAACTAACAAACCTCGAAAACAGTTTTTGATTTAGAGTTTCCTTGGTCTATTCTAACAACGTCTGCCAATAAGAAAAATATAATACTTTTCAAGATTATGCTTGAATGACCATTAACGTTTTTACACTGTTTACTTTTCACGCACTAAATAACTGTAAATTATTTTGCTTAGAAAAAATGAGATCATTTACATTGTTTCGCAATAAAATAAAATAAAAAAAATCTAATAAAGGAGTAAAATAGCATTAAAGATAAAATATATATGTTTTTTACAAAGTAAGGGAAGATGATTCCTGACGTTAAATAATTTAATAATGTTGGAAAATTCGTAAACGAATACCTACTAGAACGAACCCAATTAGAATCGGCAACAAGAAGCATGAACTCTCGCAAGACCGAATGTTTCGAGACTAAGGCAATATATCATTAAATTCCAACCCTTCCCCTTTTGTTGAGAGAAATCAACGAAACACGCATAAATTTAGCCGTAAAATTCCTTTGCAATTGGAACACTGAATCGTTTGACCTGATTCATTATGTCTTGAGCGCCCGCATCATCAAGTTTATTTGGTTCGCGTAACTTGCCTGCCGTAAAAGTAACAATAAAATGTCGCAAAATTACGGCACTTATTAACGCCTATTTTTGTGTGTTTAATTGAAATTATATATTTCAGTTTCTTTATCTTAACGATCAGTCCCAAGTGTTTTGACTGCAAATATAATAATTTTCTTAATATCTCATGAAAACCAAATCATTGATTTTCTTGTTCTAACTAGATTTTTCATCTTCATACAGGAAGTGTGATTAGTTTCAAACATTTTTTATTGAACCATTTTTTACGAATTAAATAGTCATTTCTTATCTGTAATCTTTATGCCACGTACACAATATCATGGAGCATGGCCAGGACGATCCGGCAACATCCGAGTATTCACTCATTTCGGTACAAACACCAGGGACTCACTAATTGGTTTATGTAAATGATGTATAACCCCAAATATGAACTGTAATATCACCCCTTAGTCCTGTTATTTCAGGTTCGCGTAATTCGCTAAATTGTTATTTCCCAACAGGATTTTTCCCGCCCCGGTTAAATAATATTAAATTTTTAACGATGATACTTAAGTCCTTGATTTTATTAAAATGCTGAAGCTAAGACCATTTCATTATGTCGACTTTATGTAGTCGTTAAACCAAATTTGTAACAGTTAAGTAAATAAAAATGACATCAGACGTCGAGGATAATCTTTAAATGTTTTTCCATGTTACTGGAACAACACTTTATTAATGTTAACGTTTGTGTTCACTTTAGTAAAAATCCATAAACGTTACCTATAATTTTCAGCTATATGTTAGTTACCATAATGTTAATATTTATAAGGGATGTTGACGGTACAAGACGATAAATATTTATACTGATACAATTTCATAAGAAAAATAAGAATTGTAAGATCTAGTTGGTTGAAACTTATTTAGTTTATGTTAATACGCGAATTATTACACGCAGGCTAACGTAAATTAACGTCGCAAACAAGTACAATTATAATAAGTAAACCAATTATTGTTTTCCGTTTCAAAAAGAAATATTTTGTCAAAATTGCTAGTTCCGTCATTCTTATTGTAGCGAAATCGCGTGACCGAACTTAGCAACATTCGACGCTGCAGCGGCAATCAAATTAGGTTAAGTGATGCATCGCTTTCCGTGTTTCATGAGTGCAATGCCGTTTTGATTATGAAAATAAACGTTTTGATCAAATTTGGACTACTTTTGTGGTTACAATTAACTTTTTTTTATTATTAATGTTTTGTATTTGATATAAAAGTTTATCTTGCATGACGTTTTACATATTTTTATTACATCAATTGTGTATGATGTAGTCACATTAACTTTACACTGTTGAAGATCGAATGATTCCATAATTTCCATAGCTAAATTGATTGTACTTTTCTTAGTTGCATCACAAGGTCATGGTCATCGTTCTATTTTTTTTTTCGCTTCGTATCTGCAAAGTTGCGACAAACTAACGACATTGACTTAATTAACTTCAATAAGCATGACTTAATGATAGGTCTATAAAAGTTTGCTGCAGTAGGCCGACCATTACGGTCGACTTTCCAGACTTTCTTAATATTGTCGTTAACTCGAAACTTTTTGTACTTGGTTAAAAGCTATTAAGAAAATTATTTGTTGTAAAATTACTTCACTGCAAGGCCTGTTAATGATCGGGTTGCGGCTAGCTCCGACAATTATTTAATAGTATATTATATTTTGACACGCTTATTCTTTAAACTAGTTTCATCTTTGAAAACGACGCGATATATTCTAATTCTATCTCTTGGTTTTTGTATTAAACGCTTCACACTATTTTAAATCATGGTATAAAAGAAATATCTTTGTAATTGTAGACTACGCGCAATAAATATTTAGTCGCTTAATACTTGAAAGAAAAATAGCTTTGCTGTCACATTAGCACAAAGTATCGATTTTGCGCGATCGAGGGTAGGAGTCATCAACATTTTTGCACCAATACACAATTAAACAGTAAGATTTCTTTTGCAGTTGCTTAGCTATAGTTATTTTATAATTGCGCAATCTATTCTCAAAGTGTTGAGATTTCGCGAATCACAAATATTGTGTACGTACACATTTGTCTTTCAAGGTGTTGCTAGCCGCTACGCTGGCAGGGGACCAAAGTGCTCCGTGTTTACATAGGAACTTGAATATTCATTTGTATAAACTTACTTTAGCTGTTTCAACCTTATTAAATGTGACATGGATATAAGTTATATTTTTAAAGCTATATTCCCGCTTTACTGTGCCTTACTGGCCATGTCTAATACGGGTCAACGCGTTCCATGTAAATTTAAAAGCCTTCGTATTAATAAATTGGGCTCGATTCTGATTTTGTCGACGAGAATTTTATATAATAAAATGTGAAGAATTTTATATACCGGAGTTTTATGTTGCGAGGACTTAAATATATTTTAGGTGGGTACCGTGTGGGTGGATGAACTCTTATCTGTTGTTTCGCGTGACTTCTTTGCGTTGTTTCGAGAGCTTCTTACGTGCCGCTCACACGCGAAGTCCATTTTGTGGCCACGATTGAGGTCTATAGTCCACTGTTGATATTAAAACAACTGATTAGCGATAATATTGTATAAACTGGGTATTTAGCTTAATATCATGTAAATTTTTCTTTATCAGATAAGTTTTAATTTTAAATCAATTTTCATTGTGACGGATTCTTTTAACATTTTAGGTTTTATCTCATACAAACACCACACCACCACACCACCACACCACATACACCGGATGGTATTTACCCATATCAGCTTCGCGAACTAAATTAAACTTTCTAACATATGGTCGATTATGTTGTAGAACGTGTACCAATGCAAGAAATATAATGGTAATCCTAAGTAGTGATAAAGATCAGCAATACAACGTAATACCTGAAATATCTATATCTTAATACTTTAGGCAAAATAATAGTTACAACAGTGTTTCGTGGCATCGGATCAGCGATTCTGTATTATTTGAACCATATATATTTCTAGGCTTGCATCCAACGAATAAACACGAAAAGACATTTATAATGTTGAATCTAACTTATTTGTTTATTTTACAGAACTGAATCTAAACCATAAATTTTAAAAAGCCGGCCTTTTAACTAAGACAGGATAAGCCGATTCAATGGCACAGGGTGTAGTGGTCTCATTATCTTTTACTTATTTATCATTACAATACTAAGTTTTACAATAATATTATTCGAAATTGAAACGGATACCTGATGGCCAGAATAAATCAAATTTTATCTAACCGAATTTACATTAATACCATACTATAAATTCGAATTTGGAAAGGGTTTCTTATATTCATGGGCATTTAGTTGTACGAGCATTGATTATTACGCTGTATATTACTTACAGCTGTTTATATTTGATATTAAAAGGTATATGGTATAAACATTACCTATAGGATTGATGCTCTCCCAGTATATTGCTACCGTTTGATATGTCAATTGTTCTGGACTATCATGTCGACAACGCTGCATTCTGAGATATCTATGACCAGCTCTGAGCTAGTAATGTGCAGTAAAACCCATATAAGTAGACACATTGGTTCTAAAACAGAAACAAATGTCAAGTGAAACATTTTCCCATTTCACTGGATATAAGTTTCTACCTCGGCGTATAAAGCGTTCTATTTTTACCGGCTATTCGAAAATACACCATAAGTGTCATCTCACTGTGTGAGATGTATGTATGTCATCATCGCATACATCTGGCACTTTAAAACGACATACATAACACCTTCCTTAAAGCTTTCCGTTAGTTTTGTGAAATAATATTAAGTTTCTTAAAAGACATACAGATAGAATTCTTTCAAATTAATCGAATTGACATTGAGTATATTACTGTACCTAGTCTGTAAATTGCTCACGTGCCTATATAAACGAAGCACAGGTATAATGTCGGCCGGCCGTTCACCTTTTTTTAAATATAAACGGGATGGGACAAAAATATCGACTTATTTTTTCTTCAGTACAGTAGCCAGTCCCGTACCAATTCTGTAAACGCGATCAGCCGTAATAAACCTTGTTTTTATCGGAAAACTGTCTTTTTGATTAATCCAAGGGAAAAGTTATAACGTGACAGGCCCTTATATTGAATTCAATTTCTACTGATCTGATAGTGAAATTGAGTCGTCAGACTGATCTTTTTTATCAAAATTCAATCAATTTGCGGCTGCTTTGCATTTCTTCGATGGTGCCGATTTTATCTTATTTCCATCTATTATTCCTTCCATTATTTGATCATATAACTTGATCTGCATTGGTTCTTATTTTCACAATACTTTAAATATCCATTGCTTACCTTCATTCAATTTTTAACTTATATCTTCTTCAACAGTGTTCTCCAAAGGACAATGCGAGACTGGGGAATACCGCTTTCTGTGCAAGACAGGCGGCTACGCTTGGGTCCAGACCCAGGCCACAGTGATCACGGATAAACAACAGAAGCCGGTCAGCGTGGTCTGCGTCAATTACGTCATCAGGTAAGTCTTAAAAATAAGCGAAAATATTCGGAATTGTATCCTGTGCAATCGTTTACATTTCAGGTGCAATGAAATTCATTTATAAAAAATATTATTTCCAACTTTTCATGTTTTATGGAACATTATGTGTTTGAATCAAGGTAAGTAAACTCCACTGTTTATTTTATTTAATCAAGTTTTATAAGGTCTGCCGCTCGAGTAGCGATCTTATCTGTAACAATTTGTTGTAGCTTCACTGTCGTCGTCGTGCGTATCTTCAATAGTGTTACAAACCCCTTATCTTGGGCCACTCCCTTCGAGCCCTTTCATTAACTTTATTGCGTAACTGCCACTTTGTGTACTATGGAATATGAATTATGATGAAGTAGACGAAGCTATCGTAGAATTTTACGCTTCAATTTATAATCATAGTCCATAGTTATGGTTATGAGCTATTGAAAGTAATAGTTTACTTGCGTCATTATCATTAACCTATAAAATTCAACTGCAGGGCATGGGTCTCAATGGGACGTTAAAATTAGTCAGAGTTAGTCAATTACACATTGATCAAAAATCTCTTATGTTCCTGAAGTTCATAGTTATCCTTGCGATTTGGTAATAATTTACACATTTAATATTAAACAAAAAATCATGGAATGTAACTATGTATATATTATTTTGTCTTATAAATAGACCTTTCGTGATACATATAATATTCTTGTAAGTATAATATTCAATTTAGTAATGTATTTTGGCAGTAACAAGCGATGTAGCTTTCTTCGGTCACCGTAATGGAATTGTCGACCGTTACTTTTTATCTCCCCGCCGAAAAAGTAAATCCAACAAAATTTGATTTCGTTGGACATTCCTGCGTAAAGTAATACCCTTGTCGGCTCACTCCCAGCGAATGCAAAGTCTTAGTCTCGAAGTGAGGTCGGTCAATAAAGAAAGGTGCCTCGTAATCCTTTGATCGTGCACTGCGGTGTCTTATGTAACAATTTGCCCTCCAGTTACCGACACTGCAGTGATTCAGGACAGCCACAAAGCCCCTTTTTTCTCCGTCATTTGTTTTATGTTTCGCTACAAGGTTTCATTAAGGGGAAAGTTGCCCGGCTGCTGGTTTGTTCCATTTCTATTATAGTTATACTAAAAAATAATATGTACAAACTTCTGCAGTAAATTTCACTTATTCTATTTTTCTTACGGAATTTTATTATAGAAACTTTGATTCTTAGAGGCCAATGTCCTCGTCAATCTCTACAACAAATATCTAAATGATGGAAAAAAATACTATGGGTCCGGGAACATTTGGACAATTTTTTAACGAAATTAGTACTATGAGAAACTGTTTAAGTAAATATTGTTGTGGTGTAAAAGTAAACCATATCTAGTCAAAACGGTCACAATGTATTGATATCAATATGTCAGGGACAGCACTTTGGCGTACGATTAAATTGTAATCACGCATTGCTTGGCACCTGCATGTTATTACAATAGTTTAATGCCTTAGTACCCAAGCCAATAAAGCTACCATATGTCTACGGGTTCCCTGTATTCATTCTCTTCTAATTTCCCTGCTAGATCCAAGAGTAACCCTCGTACAAGTTTTTAATTTTTTTTCCAAGAAACAAACATTGTCGAGATAAACAATTCTTAAAGAAGAAAAGAACCCTTGCCAAAAGTAGGAACCATGTCTTACGTCAAAAAATTTATTTACGGAGTAATTATATTGTTATTAGCTTTAATCCGCACCAAAGAAAAACCTTATGATAGTCTTAACATGACCCCTTGCCAGAATAACTTTCAGAAAATTAATTTATTTTTAACAAAACGAAATAAATAAGCGACGCTTTTAAATTAAATCAGTTTATTCTTCACGTATCTCGTAATTTACTGCTATCATTAAAACTATAATGAAATTACAGTACGAGTACCTATACATGTTATACATATGCTTTTACACAAGATAATGCGCTATTAAAAACCGCAAAATGTTTTTAGTTATCAAATTGATATATCACATGTGTTTAAGTGTTTCAACATTTTTTATGCATTTTTACTTTCACTGTAGATTTATGTTTTTCCTTCCTTCGATCTATTCTAGTTTCGAACGTCGTCTATTAATATATAACCCTTTATTTTACAAAGATTTAGGTATTTTATAAACTCTTAGCAGAAATGGGCGTTTCATTACATTTTTACGATGCCATTTCGCTATTATAACTTTCGCTGTCGAGTTTCTGACGAGGCAAACAAGAAAATATTTTCGCTGAGTGCGAGGGCTATTCAGCCTTATTTAATAGGTTTTCTTTATTCTAGTTACAATTCCAGCCGTCTTCGATCTTTGAACATTTTAAACGTTTTTAAACATATTCAAACCATTACGGTTACGTAACGGGCC
Organism: Urbanus proteus proteus; assembly: GCA_018251915.1. NCBI lineage: Eukaryota > Metazoa > Arthropoda > Insecta > Lepidoptera > Hesperiidae > Urbanus > Urbanus proteus. The sequence continues at coordinate 15,608 of DWPV01000038.1, forward strand.
GTGTAATGAGGCAAAATAAAATTGCGTTCCTTTAAGCAAAGTGCCGTAATGCTAAGGGAGGGAATTTAAATGTATGTTATGTATGACAATTAGACTAAAAGTCTTCAAATCAAAAAGTAATCCGTGTTGTATTTTTGCTAGCCCACTATTAAAAGTACTTATTAATAATTTCTGTTAACTAGAAGTACAAAAAAGACCCTTAAAATTATAATATTTTTATAGCACGTTCCAAGCCATTTTTTTTTAATCATCAGAAACAATTTCTTCAACAAAATTATAAAAATTCTGAGCGGTGTCTTTGGAAATTCATTATTGATAAGTAAGAGTATAAGTGCTCCCCAAGTCGTATCCCGTTTATGGCCCATAGAACCCTCTGGAGTCGATTCGATTTCCTCCATCAACAATACTTATATAGTCCTCACCTCAAATTTTCACCTAATATTTGCGTCGTCACTTTCATTTAATGTTCGTGTACAATATTAATTATGCTAGTATTATAAAGGGATGAACTCTAATCTCACATTCTAATCTCAAAAGTGGCTGGCTTAAATAAAATATCGTTTACTACACGAAGCAATTTTATGTAGATATGCATTTGCCATGTACCTAAGTAATTTAGCAAAGTTACACAGTGACAATTGATACATGTATAATAATTAACTCAGGAGGAGAGAGATATTCACAACACCACTAATAAAGAATAATAAAACTACTTTTCAACAATAGCTCCGATGATGGTTCTAAACGTGTCACGTCCTATAGAATGTCATAAATGAAAATATTGTTCTATCATTAATCTTTATTGAGGATGTTAGCTGTTGACTATGAACAAGCACAATACGATAGTATCTACTAATATTTTCAATAACGTTGATAATAAGGATGTTATTTTGGAAAATTGGTAATAAACATAAACGCAAGCGAGGCTTATTATGTGAAGAGTATTTTCTTCATTTTCAATTTTAATACTTATACTTATACCTTGCGTTTATGAATTTAATATCATGGACAATATATATTTTATTTAATTAATACACTTATTTGTTAGACATTACAAACACCAGTTTCATATGATGCCACGTGTAATTCTATCATGATTTCAATAACGCATACTTTATTACGTGTGGCGACAATCACTTCAAATTGAATTCGATCATTTCTGATCAGCATCTCTATTACCGTTGCGGCTATTAATAACCTACAATACTATTACGACGATAACCTTGTATTTATTATTTTATTTGTGAAGCATAGATATGTCTGAATAAATAAAGTGATTAAATTGCCAAAATGTACTTTTTTTTTTTGTTTACGAGGGGGAATCCTTCAAAAATAAAGGTGGATGACAAGGAAGATTCCTTGTCAAACCAATATAGTTACCATAAGAGAAGGTGGTAGATACTACGGCCCCACCTTTGTAGGTATATTTATTGTCCTTAGGAGTGGCTACTCATCTTTGATTGGCTTCTGATAAAACCTCTGTTGTACATGGAGTTGGTCAACGTCCATGGACGGTATTGATAATTTAAACATCAGATATACGTGCTCGTCAGCTACTTGAATCTCATAAAAAATACAAAATTCAATATACTTTCCATTGAGTATTATTACCTACCTGGTACTCTATAAAAAATAATTGTTTGTTTCCTTAGATTAATTTATTTCAACAGTGTATTACATGGTTGTTTACGGAGCTCTAGCTCAATGATAGATTAATCGATTGACCTCAAATTAACACCACCATAAAGTCTATTTGTGTGTAGTGTGATTGGTTAAATGGAAAACTTATCTTATCTGTGTTGACTTCAGTTATGAAAACAGCAAGCGCATCAGATCATATGTTATCAGATGTACAGAGGGTTGACGGGTTATCTAGAATATTGGTTGCTATGTATCGTCTTCCTGTGATCTCGCCCTTCATCAGTTACGCGTATCGTGAAAGTATGTGATAGTATTTAACCTTTGTAGCGCTAATTAGAGCTTAGTTTCACACTATTAATTGTATTTATGTCGTATCATTATCGTTTTCTTCATTTGATTTTAATAAAGCAACTGTTTATATAACCATTAAAAGATTACTCAATATAAACTTTTGTCATTTAGCGCGACAACACTTCTTATCCGGTATCCTCCGAAGGCGTCGTCTTTAAGCTCATTTAAAATAATAACAGGATTAAGATTTAAATCTTTTAAATGAATAAGGCCATTGAAAATAATCTTACTTTTCAAAGTTCGTGCACGAAAGTTATTAGGATATAATTTATATTTATATCGCATTGATGTTTTCTTAAGGTCTTGTAGTAACTTCTTTCTATAATAATGAATTATTGTATTGTAACTTCTTTGCTCTCCTGTCTCACATTATATAAATATGTATTTAGCAGATTGTCTAGTAGGTAACCTTTTAATAATAGCTAGGAACCTTGTGCTAAATACTGATGAAGATAAATTAAGGTCCAATCCAGAACAAAGCGAAAGGTAAAAACCATGAACTGATTACGTTATCATAAGTATCATAACGCATGTAAGACACGTGCCTTGTAATTACCTATGCATCTATGTGTGGTACATTATTTGAATCTATAATAAGGGTTAGTTGAATATTGTATACCATGCAGTATTTATTCGTTTTTGCGTGAATAGTTCCTTGTTGCTAAACCATCTTGAAAATAGTAATGTAATTGTTGGGGACGATAAGTCGTCCCAAGAAAACTGCGTTTTTTCATTCTTGATAGACTTATAATTTTGGAAGTAATAGCGATTAAAACATACAAAAAAATCAGAAAAATTGATGCGCTTATACAGTGAATTGCAAATCGTAAGAATACGTGTCCGTCCGCATAACGAGCTAAGTAGTAGGGAAGGGTCAGTGGTATCCCATTGGTGCGTTGTCATATCACGTCATCTAAAGATCCTACTATTGGTTGGCGATGACGCGATGCAATAGGTAACGAGGTGGTGGTGGTAGAATTAAGGTTTTAAAGTAACACCTTTAAAACCTTAATTGTGTAATAGCTTAGAAATGGCAGTTTAATTTAACAATTTAACTGCAATTTTTAAAGCTACTAAATACCGAAACTTAACTAATTAATTAGAGACGGTTTAAGTTTCGGTAATTGTGTTGTAAGAATGAAACCATTCCCAAATAAGATTGTCCTGAAGTGGGACAGATGCTTCATTGCCACTGAAGACTAAGTTAGAAACCCTCGTGAAAATGTATTTGCTTCATACCGCAACTGTTGTGCGGCAGAAATAGCTGAATAGAGAAATATGTACGTGCTACATATGTTATATCCGGACTGCCTTTTTAAAATAAACTAGGTAACATTATTGACGAGCACCTGTAGTTCACATGAGACATAACTACTGGAAAGTTTCCAAAACTCTTTGTGCTATAGGTAGTATACATTTCCGTGGGAATTATGTTTTTGATATAAACATATTTTTAAGAATTTGAAAATTCTCTTGATCAAGTCATAATAACGAATTATTTAATTTAGTAAAAAAATAGCTGGTATTAATCTAAAATAATGTCACCTCCCGAATAATTGTAATTTTAGTTTAAATTGCCCCTTAACCATTAGGGTAAAATCAGGCCAGCATCGTGATGCATAAAATGTTTATTTTCATGCAATATGTGGGTCAATGCAAGTACGCGTGACTCTGTACACATGTATTCACTACATTCGAAGGGCCACGTGTGACTATTATTAGAAGTTAATCGTGTCTTGGTCGGCCCTAATGTGATATTTAACTCTCAATTGTCATCATTATTGAATAAACCATTTAAAAACAACTAGTATAGTCATTAAAAATATGTAATACAGCTAATCATATTTAAATCAAATGAGTCTAAACATTTAAAGTCAGTATTAAAGTAACATCATCCATAGGGGTATGATTTATAAAGTATGTCTCTAGACCAAGCATTCCAAGTAGATAGATTAGATAATACTACGATTTAGATGCAAATTGCAACGATACTGGTCTCTTCAGTCCTGAAACGGTAATCGGTATTCATTGTTGGAATAAATAAATGTCAATCCATTCTTCTGTTGCATGTGATCCAGTTGTTCATATATAATGCTTAGGTTTTACATTGAGTGCTCGCTTCATAATACATTCTGCATCACTCTCAATATGTACCAGTTCACTGAACCTCATTTTTTGTTGTTGTTTAATAATAACAGACAAATTGATTGCGTAATACATTATTTATACTCTACAGAGAACGTTTTAGCAAATTTGACAATAAAGTAGGTATTAGAATATGAACGAGCACCAAATACATAAGAAATTATGTCGATTAAATATACATAAGCAATTTGTTTACGGACACTGGACATTATTGCTTTTAATATTTTCTAAATCTATTATCCTTACAAAAATGACTACATTGAATCTGTGTTTGAAAATTTCAACAATATCGTGGAAACAAAATAAATGGAAACCCAGTCCCTGCTGGATCTTAAAGCGTGGCACGGCGGTCGTCGGTCGGTTTATGCAACGTCGGGCGAATGCTCTGCAACCTCCCTCCCTAGGTTGTTCACCCTTCTTCCTACTACCTACTCCAACTAGAACATTGCAGTTTTCGTTTCAAGTTGAATGGGGAGCGTGGGTGTTCACCGGTTATCGTCCCTATTGCTACGTGCGCGGTGCGGTTCGCCTCTGAAACTACACTCGTAAACCTACTTGTATAAAATAATAACTTACATTCCATTGTTTCATTATTACGTTTACCAGATTACATCTCGCGTTTCATAAATTATTCAACTTATTCATTAAATAGTTATTCTTTCAACTTTACGGTGTATATTTAATAAGGTAGTGATAATTATTCGATGATCACTAAGAACTAAACTTGAATGTTTAATAGAATTATTCTAATTTGTCTACTTTCCATCAGCAGAAACAATTTTACTTTATTTATTATATAAAAAAATATTTCGTACTTTTAAAGGGAAGGAGGGCAATGGATGTGACGTAACAATACTCGTAATACATATCTCACCCACTTGTTTGTATCTCGTTTGTCCTTGGATGTTTATTATGAATGAATTAATATCGCTTTTTTGCTCCCTTTATCAATGTCATGTTACCTGAAACTTATTTCACCGCCTATTTGTATTCTCTAATTGTATTAACGCTCTTCCTTTAATAACTCTTCGTTTCGTTATGGTTTCATTTGATATTTCTAAACCGGTTACCAATCGTGTCATTAATTAAATATCATTCAAGTACGACTTCGAACTACTAAATAGTCAGTCTTCATATCTTATAAGTCATTGACCTTATCATTATCTGTCGATATGGTTCTACGTTCCTGATCACTATCCGCCGCTTTGTATTACTGGGTATAATTTATATTGACCATTTTGAATTATCGTAATGAATAATTCTTCACTTATATTTATGAATTGAAGAACATCTCTTCAGGGATACCTCCTTTTGTATTAATTCTGTTCATCTATAAAAGTCTTCATTAGAATATAAATGACCACAAAATAAATAGGTGGATGCAGTATTCGTATAGTTTATATTAGGTACTCCTATTAGCTAATGCATTGATGTTTTTCGTTTTTTTTATTATGCCCAGTCGCACACGTTGTGAAGTTACAATATCTATAATACTTTTATATCTTTGCAGAATAGAATTTAAGTCCTGACTAGTTAGACCAGTTTTTGCGCAGTATTTGTCTTTCCTATTTGGACAACGCCTCCGCTCGCAAAATAAAGTCCCCGTTCACAGTATTCGCCAATATATTCGTGTAGTCGGTCACGTAATCTTAATGCACGGTAGGAACCATTACTAAGTCAAATATTTTCCTTGTTTACTACGTGGTACGACGGATGTAACAAACATGCACACTCAATCAATCTACGTAATGTATTTGCAAAAGGGACTTGATTCTGAATCTACAAGGCTTCCAATTCCCATTCCTACTTTATATAAATGTAGCGTATCCATTACTTGACAAAGCACGATCTACTGATATGCGATGCTGCCGGAGTAGTAAACCACACGATGTATGGAAAATATGCAGATCCAAATATTTCAAGTAATATGTTTTTCGATTAATCCTTTCCCTAACTTAGTGATTTAATAGTTATCATGTTGAAATCACTATTAAATAACCCACTTAATGCCAGCAAGCTTACTTCATCTTCACCTTAATGGTCAAAGAATTTCATAGATTTATAATGGTACCTTTAATGGTCCAACTATTGTCGTACTTCCAATTCTATATCTAATATAAAATAATAAAAAAAACTTAATTGATGTTACAAAGATGGTCCCGTCTGAAAATACATTGAAAATAAAAATATTCCGCTCGTTATCAATTTTAAGATAAGCAACTCGTAATACCAAAGCGTAATACATTTGACGATAAGTGCAATGACTAGTCTGTACTTAATACATGATGAAATCAACGTATATTGAGTCGCTAAAAACTGACGTATAGTTTAAAACAATTCTACCGATGATGCAATTCGAGATTGTACGTACGATGTTAAAGTCACGTAGTCAGGCAAGTCGAAATTGGGGGTGGAGCTCTCTGAGGTCAATAACCGCTGCAGGTCTCCCACCGGCCCTAATTGCATAATGATTTGCAGTTCGCCAATAGCATTTTGTACTTCGCACGTTGTAACGGTCGTAGCTGTTACAGGAATTGTGAGTGCATAACAAGACGACAGCACTCAGTTACATACATGAGTCATGTTGTTACTTAGCAGTATGGATGGTTGTACGAAATTATAGCGCAATGTCGTTTTCTGTTTCAATCAAATATATTATAAGTGTACTTACTATTTATAACCCTGAGTACTAGTATTTGGCCTAAAAGCCTCTGGCAGTAAACCGTAGGGCTTACTTAAATCCAAGAGATTACAAATTCTTACTGCCTGAACATTTCCGTTTCACAATTAACTTTTGCATTAAGTAGAATTTCAGATAGTGAGATTTTTTGTTAAATAATTCCTATTTTCGTCACTTGAGTAAGTTGATTACTCAACAATACAAGTCTTTTCAAAAGACTTGTAAAGACAAGTCTTTTCATATCTATTTCATCATTGTTTTATCGTAAGTTCTGTGTGCAGCCCTTGGTCCTATTCATTTGAGGTCTAATAGTACGTCATTACTACTGAATCCTATTTCTTAGCAAATATGTGCCGTTGTTTTTTTTTTGAAATATCGGTTTATGAAATATCATAATGATTTCAAACTTTAACAACGGGCATTAGTCAAGATCTGTTAAATTTTGTGCAATAGTGGCTTGACAAACGCGCATACTTTACTCAGTGGCCACTCTAGCCTAGGATCAGAAAGCTGACAACGCTCCGTGTGAACTTGTGAATTTGTGTCATCGCATTACAGAATTAAATCAAAAAGTACGTCATATTTTATGTTATCCTCGCGTGTGTCAAGTTGTTAAGGAATTATTCCAAACCACCTGAATCGTATTGAGAGACCTGTATTCCGAAGGTATTATTAGATTTCCAAAAAAAATATCCTATACCTACTTTTCATTTATTTAAACGAGTTTATTTCATGTTTCTTTTTGTTTTTAACACTACATAAAAAAATGTGAAGGACATTTTATATATTGAAAGTTTACAGATAGCAGTGTTGTGTTGATATTAAGTTGACCAGTCTATGCTATCAGAACCTCATAGCTCCACACTGCAGGGTCCATTAGTGCTCGGTGTCGCATTACGCGGCTAAATTGTGGAACAACGCGGCTTCATACAAAGTATCGAGTGTCGGGCTTCACCCAGCTAACCGTGATGGATTGGTGGAGGTATTTCATAACCTTGGTATCATTTTAATAGCTAATCTGATTTAACTTCTTAGAAACTGTTCTCTTAGCATTTGTAGATCTCTGTTTTTAAATGCCATTAAAATACATAATTCTTTTAAATTTATTAATTATATTTCTTCATAGTTGTATTTCTAAAATTATTAGTTTATATAAGTCCGATTGCGCATATCAAAGAGAGTTTCAATATTTTATCATAAATTTCATAATACATGACCTAAAAAATTCCATTGTATGTATTAACCACGTTGGTATTATTATGATTTAATAAATATAGTTATAGCGTTTAATTTTCCATCTCGGTCTACGAGTATGACTAATAGCATAACTTTCTGTATGATATCGATATCGAGTTACGTGGTTTCAATATGGTCTGTCCCTCCGCAGTCATGTCTTGAAATTGTTATACTCGTACTTGATTGAGGTAGAGAAATCTGCCACTAACTTTATTTGCACGGTTTAGTACGTTTTGTTTATACGTGCAGTAGCGTTATTTATTTATTTATTATTTTATTGTTTTATGTTTAAATAAATCTCATAATTAGGTGAGAGATATAAATGATATAATATTTTTTGAGATCCCGTTTGTATCTACTATTCATTTTATACCTTCTTCATTTGTCCTCACTGTTGCAGTTCTATATTGCTGTTAAATTTTTTATGTTAATAGTTTCACTGTCATAGCTTCTACAAACACCATGTGACTACGTCGTCATATCGATCGCAGAACGTCGTCATTAGGTATTCGTGACCTATTTTATTCATAATATCGAATGCTAAGCCATAGAACGGCGTATCAATTTTCTTGTTATGCATAATTATTTCTATTATATTTATTTTCTACTTCTTCATTTCATAGGACTGCAGGCAATCTTTTAAAATCATAATAATACTATACAAATAAGAATTTTTGATGGGAACACCTCGTTTTGTTAAGATCTTTTTAAATACGTTTTGCTGTTTAATATGCATAGTAAAGTAACAATACAATATCTTCAAATAATTTGAATTTAATATTTTCTTTATTTAGGAGTTTATTACCTACTTTATATAAATCTGGTAAATCTTTCTATTGATCATCTTTTTACTTACTAGCATTATAACTTATTGCTATTATATTTAAAATGTGTCGTGTGCATTCATGATATAATAATGCATACTTATATATAATTGTATGCAAACATACATCAAAGGCATTTCGTTTGCACCCGTAGTGTGCTAATTAGTACCTATTCTCGCAGTTCATCGACCTTTTCAGGATTCTCCGTCACCAAAATAACTGGCATTCTGCACGCGTTGCTAATTCAATACACCCGTTCAATATCTTTACAGCGTCTGCAATAACTCCTTATCAGCATTGTTTGAGTATTTAAAATGTTACTTATCTTAACTACTCTAGTATATCTCGTAAAAACGTATGATTATCACTTCATTGGTAAATGATATCGTGTTAACCTGACCGTGATCGCGATAGATCACCGGTGGATCGCGAACTTTGTTATCTAGCCGCGTGGCCATCGAATGAACGGAGCGGCAACCCTCGAAAATTTATCATCAGGTTACGTCGCCGGTTGTGCAGTGTATGTGTTTAGGTGGGTCGCGTCACGAGCATCACGAGTGCGCCGTCGCCGCCAATCGTCGCGCGTATCATTCGCGCCACGGACTCCACGGCAAGCGTACACCCCATGCGTACAATTCCCCATCGGCTACCCAAACTCGCGATCCCGATCAGCTGTTCGCTGTCCAACTTCCGTACTCGCCGGCCAACTCGGATACTAAGTGTATCTCACTCAAATATCGTTCTCTTTTACACGCAACATGGTAAGAATCAGTGTTTTTAAAACATAGTGACAGTGCATGGTGGAAAGTGTTTGTGTCTTCTTACAAAGTGTTAGATTTAGTACCTACTGCGCTTCTAGTTTACAAGATTTGAAACAATAGTTGTCATTGGAAGGTAGTAGTTATTAGTTCATTTCGTCCGAGTATACTTACTGAGCTGGGTGTAATTTGAATTAAGGAATTTCTTGCGTATTCATGTCGTTCATTCACAGTAAAAGTAAATTACGTTTACCGTCAATAATATCATTATTATTGTCACTACAATATAGTAAAGTGAGTCGATACGCTAATACAAGAATATGCAGTGACATTGCTTTATTGTTATTATGAGAGATTATTTTAGAAGTTCTTTACGATTGATCCAATCCATCATAAGTTACGTAGTCAATTCGTTCATTGAATATTCCGGTCTAACAAGTCTGCAAGCGCACCGCTGGCAGACTTGTCTGAAAGTTATGTTTGGTTACCTTATTTTTGTCACCGTTGAATCGAGTGCATGCGTGAAGCTTTGCCGGGCGCTGCGTTTTCTCTAGCTCGCTTGGTTGCGTCTTGTTTTTGAGATCCGCTAAAATTAGCGAACGCGTCCCCCGCTGTCCTCAGCCAGTTACATAACCGCGCCACCGGCTCGGCCTTGACTCCCGCGCCGGTCTTCGAGCCGCGCCATTGGCAGACCTACACATTCACTACACTGTTCGATTGCAATTAACACAGAATTACTAAGAATGCAATTAGTATTTACCATCTATTAGCTGATATTAATCGAATCGTCAAAAAAAATCGTTTGAAAAAATCTTAATGCTCACTGTAAATATTTGCCATTGAATAGAAACATGTAGCACAAATAACAATATGAACATTCTGTATAGGCATGTAATGTAACAATATTACCAACGACTAATTTGTTATCCGACCTACGTAGGCATTGTTATTTAAAATAGGTACTTTATTCATTTTATACAAGAATAATTTATACATAATGTGTACTGCTGTATAAATATTGATTTATATGTACCTATAAATATACATTTTACTACCACATGTGTATCCCTACGACAGCAATAATGTTAATCTCTGTCTGTCGGAAACATTTGCAATGTGCATCCTTTGAGCAAGCGTGGGTACTTATGCATAATTCATCTTTAATGTGTTGTATGTTATCTTATCTAATCAGCGCCGACCTTCAAATTGATACGTAAATATTTATCCCTTGAGCTTTGCCGTCTGGTATTCAACTTATTTCGCTGTGGATGAAATATAGTTTATTTTGGAGTTGACTCATGATTTATAGTTAGTAATGTCTGAGTAAAATATACCATACTAATACTAGAATATATAACTCCACGTACTAGTTTGACAGATAACGTGTTCATTCAAATTGAAATTTGATAGTAATGGGATGTATTTAGGCATTGCGTTACTGAATGAATTTAAATTATATTATCTTTAATAATTAATTAATGAATCAAGATTTTTAAGAGAGAGAATAAATTATAGTTTGCGTGCGAGTTTTGTTCCAATATAATTGTGAATACTTGGTATTGATTTTATTCATATTACTAATTATTTATATCTTTTAGAAAGCAATGTTTGTTAAAGCAAACTAAATTTACTATGTAGAATAGATTTATATTCTAGACGTAGAAGACATCAATGTAAAAATACTTATGCATAATGAGCGATTAAACTAGTTCACGAATAAAAATTTTAATTCTGTACTTATTTGCGAAATTTGCAAAAACCTATTATGGCTGCTGATGTATCGCTAATACTTAACACATAGTCGGTAAATTCCACAATCATGCTATTATTTTATGATTCATAAACACGCATTTAACATTATGTCTGTGATTTCTGTATAACTGCCATTTGTTAAATGATTTTTCAAGTTACCAAATCGTAACACCCGGTCTCCGGTCCTCAAATCGATTTTGAAAGGACCCTGAAAATGGCAATTCGCCGTCATAAACGCTGCATGTTTAAAAATATATTTCATCGACAAATATTTTGATGTGATGTATTAACTCCTATAACAACTATGCATTAAATTATGGGACCACTTCGCACCCTATTTGAATTGAGTCAGGAAATTAGGTTATATTGTTCCGTCCATTAGGGACATTATTTTCCATTTGAGAGAATGGTTCTGTTAGTCAATTAATATTCTACTATTTAGGCGAAAATGATATGCAGTAGGTATTTAGGCACACAACGTATAAGCATATGTCTAGTTTGGCTTAAATTTAACCGAGTAACTTTTTTAGTTCGTAATTACGTGACGTCACGGCGATGCCCTCGACTGTGGATGTAATTGTTGAATTGCCTGCCCGTTCAACGGTATCACGGCCAAGGTTACCGGCAGTAAACATCTGCGACTTCGTCTTAAGATGTTTACCTATTACCGTACGATCTTATTGAAACTGTATCATCAGTTACGTGAATAAGAAAGGTTTTTTCCGTACGATTAGACTTTGCAAACGACAAACAAAGAATTATCATTTTTAGAATAATGATGTTGCATGGCTTGAGGTATTTCTATTTTTAAATAACAATCGTGTGCAACCGGCAGACGAGACAGACAGCTAGGCATTTCGGTGTAGGCCGGCTGAGACAGGACGTCGTCGCTCGGCTTCAAATCTTTCTCCAACAATCGATAAGGGCTAGCCGCGTGCTAGCGGTGCGCGCGCACTTTGGTTTCACTTCTACTGGTGAATGGCCGACTCAAAGAAAACATGGGGGATGTATCAGGGGGACGAATCTCCCTCACAAGGTCGTTAGCAAGGCCGTATTTACTACATGCGCTCATCTCTTTCTAGCCCCACATCTGAATGTAAAGCCGTCCCTCTCAGATAAAATTCACTTTCGAAAATAGCGTAAATGCAGCGGCCCAAAACACACCCCACTCGTGAATCTTACGATTTATGTCTAGCCTAGGATGAATCGCTTGTTTTTGGCTTCTAAAGTTGTTACGTCATAACGATTATTTAGTCCACTCAGTTATTTTGATGCTCGTAGTATTACAAATGTTATCATTTATTGAAATAAATACATAATCGTTAAAATAATTTATGAAATAAAAAAAAAAAATGAAAGATTTTCTTTCATAAGGTCTATATTGATGCAACAAGAATTCATCAAATATTTATGCGGTATCTACCTTTGGGAAATAAATAGGTTTTCCTTACGCTTATAAAATGGGCACTTTAGCTTATAAAATGGGCGCTTATATTGATAAATCCCCCGTATAGCTCATACTTAACAACATCCAAGGAAATGTAGTTTTCTTTACACAGTATATAGAGTATCTCTTTTTATCTATAAGGTTAATGGAAACTTGAACTTTTATATCGTCATCAACACTGTTATCGCAAAGGTCTATGCGCATCAACTAGGATGATTTTGTATGTTTCTATCCATTGACGTAAATATATCCTAGGGGACCTATTATGGGGGTTATCATTTGCCTGACATGTATTAATTAATCCCATTCTTAAAAGCTTTTGCAATAAATACAGTAATTTAATCGCTTTAATCAACTCGTTAATTAAATCGTTGTTTTGGTCCAAAGCAGCGCTCGCATTACTTTAGTGTAGACGTGTTTGTAGTGTAGCTTGAATTAATGAAATTAAATAATTTAACAAGTAATAAATAAAATTAACAACAGTTAAAATACAACTCTGACTGTGGGATCGTAATATATCATTAATTGAAATTTATGAATTCTAATGGACGAGTATTACTTATCCTGCGGGTATGAAGATACTTCTATGAACTTTGGTACATATTTTTTTGTTGGTAAAAAAATTAAAAAGCGTTTTATTTTCAAAAAATAATTTAACATTGTCTTGTACGACGACCAGAACTTAAATGAAACGGCAATGTATTAGTATGCAGTATTTTACTTCGAACATTCAAATCTGTGTCAAACTTACGTTAATATTCCGCGCATTTCGTCCCTTGTTTATACGGTTTACCTGACTGTGGTATCTTTCCTGGCAAGAAATATGGATAGGGTATTTGTGTCAACATGTCAAGTCTAGAAGAACAAATTAGAGTGTATCTGTTACAAGTTTATCGGTTCCACACCGCACTAGTCTAGATGTGAGCTCGTTTAATCATCGACCTTGAGTATTGTTGGCTGATTACTCGCGGGTACATATATATCATTATACATATCTTGTACAGCTCACCGATACGTTCTTAAGATTGCGCTTAGGTATTGACTATTCACACTTGCAGCTCTTCGCACGTACTCGTTTGCAAAGTAAATTAACAGCGACGTGTACCTATAACTTTATGTTTGTTCATTATATAGCAATTTGTAGCGAACAATGTCTAATACGACAAGATTCTCACTTGTTACAAAGATGTATGTAGGGTGACCTCAGCGGCAGACTATTTTTAGTGATATCTTTATATTTTAGAAGTAAGGCATATTTCTATTGTATTTGTTGTTCGCAGCGGTATCGAGTGCAAAGATGAGGTGTTCGCTGCGCACCAAGTGCAGCACGCAGACTTAAAGCCAGTCGTTGTGCCGACCGCGCCCGCTTCAGCACCCAATTCGGCTTGTGTGCCTCCCACGGAAGTGGCCAACGGCACCATTGTTGGGACTGTCGTACCCGAAGAAGAACGCCCTATACCCGTTACCGAACAGATATTTGCACCGAGAAAGAAAGAAATGAACAAAGGCTTTCTCATGTTCTCCCAAGACGAGGGACTTACAAGTGAGTCGCACTTGAACTGCAACAGCTTAGGTATCCGTTGCTTGCTTTATTCAATTCGTTACCTGTGGCAAGAATTCCTTTACAATTTAAAATATTGTTTTCAGTGCTTAAAGACGAGCCGGAAGACCTGACTCATTTGGCACCGACTGCCGGTGACGCTTGTATTACCTTTGATATGTTTGACGAATTTCTAAACGACAACTACTGCAGTCTGTTGGGCGATGACTTGGCGAATGGATCGCCAGTAGACTCTTTAATTGGCGATTCTTTGCTTTCTTCGCCTGAACCTCAGGTACAGCATACAAATGCCAATAATTTTGTATTACCTCATTAGTATGCAATGTCTAAAATGTTTTATATTATAATAAATATTAACATTTTCAGGAGACTGAGTCGTCATGCGAACAATCGTCACTATTGACGGAATTATCGTTGGATGCCTTTGATAGTGCAAGGTCGGATAATGACATTGACGATGGCCACTCTCCATTCATCCCGGCTACCGATGAACTTCCGGTACTGGAGCCAGCAGTTATGTGGGGAGCATTGCCCGATAACGTGAGCCAAGCCAGGCCACAACCGTCTGACACACAATTGTCTTCGTCAGCACCTGCCCTTCAGCGCTTGCTAGCAGGGCCGCCGACTGGACCACCGCCACAGGATCTCATTACCAACATTTACTCAGACTCAGGTTAACATTTATAAATAACTAAAATACATATCATTGCTATTCTTTATTTTATTGCCTCCACGTAAAAATACACACATATTCCTTTCAGGTCTCATTCCAAGCAGAAGTGTATCAACGTGGGACACGGGTGTCAAAAGAGTATTGAAACAAGAGGAAGAGCCAAGCGCGAAACGCGTCAAGCGTAGCCCTTCGCCTACGACCACAACGACGTCAACAGCTCCGTCCTCAAGCGTCCTCATGAACCTACTGGTGAGCGGCTGTGACGTGGACGCCGGCTATATTTGTATGGTGCAATGCCGGCCCCGCCAAAAGGCAAAAGCCTGAGGCTCCAAGCCTCGATACAAGCGAAAACTGTGATAAAGCGCGTCCAGTGTTCAGTCGTTAGTTGTCGATGAGATAGCGAGTTTTCGACTCACACAAACCCTCAATCCTGATCAGATTGAATACGAACTGTTATACTGAAAGCAGATACAGTGCCGTTCATAATATGTGATAACCCGTTGTTTGTACAAACGTTTCAGTGTCTATGTTTTTTTTTTCATGAACAGTGTATCGTTACAACGAACAACCGAAAACAAAACGGCACCGTTAGTCAGATGATTTATTTAGTGGCTGTTAGATTATTCGCAAGAAAGGTCTGTGAAATAGGGCTCTCTGGAACATTACCGTAGTTTAATCCTTCGCAGACTGGTAATCTCGTACTTCCGCTCGACCCGAGGGCGGTAATGAGACTCGTACTACAAAACGCAGACGTCGCGTCGCCTCCGTTGTGTAGTGTTTCAAAATAATGCAATTGTTTTAGACTTATTCTAGTTGTTAAGTTTGAACGTGCGCATATCGTTATGGTTATGATGAACAGTTGAGTACTCGTAGTTTTAAAGTAAACCTCTCGCCCCGTTGCGTTGAAGTGGTTTTTCGCCGCGCACTCAGTCTTATGTTCGTGATTGGTTTTTATGGAATACCTATTAATTAATGTCATCGTTATTTATTCATTTTTTAGAATATTACGCTTAGTTAACTTTATAAAGTTGCGTTATAGTTTATTGTTAATTTTATATCAAAACAGTCTCGTGAGTCTAATAGTAACAGTTTCGATAACTGTTTACTTTGCGCCATGTCGTTCGTTGTGTACATTTAATCAAATTTTGTACTAGTTACAGTAGATATAAGACAATTTATGAACACTTTGCTAGTTGTTTAAAGATATACCTAAACTGTCGTCACTGCCAAATACATATAAAGTACAACGTACAGCAAAGTATAGGCGTTTTTTTTTTCATTATTTTTTTGTCAGTGTAATAAAGTAATACCTACGTGTAATTGTAGCGTGTATGTTTTTATCATTGCACTTACTTCACTTTAATATATTTTATAAATAAATATAAAAATAGTATTCTAGCAGCTACAAAATACTCGAAATTTAGGATACCTAATGTGCTTGGCCATTGTCATCGCAATACGAAATTATTGTATTGATTAAAAATTTTAAAAGACGTAAATAATATGTTTGTAGAAATTTTAAACTTATCATCGTTGTTATTAACTTTATAGTCTATAAGAGAAACAATGTAAAATTTAGAAAGATATTATTTTTCTTGAAAGAAGTATGATTCAAATCGAAATATATAGAAGATATCCAATATTAAAAGAAATCAAGAAAATATGTAAAAAGATGCACGTTGATTTTATTTACCCAGTTTTCCTTCCTTACAATCCCATGGAGTATCTATTAGCTTTATAATGTTATTATATAAAACGTAGCAATGTATAGATTGTTTATTATTGATATTAACCTTTTAAAAGACATACGAGTAAACATAATTTTATATGCCCATTAGTCACTTAAGGAAACTTTGAACCCCAGTTATCTACTGGAGATCAAAGTCTCTTAAATCCTATATACATATCAAAATCTGATAGGCCATCATGGAGCTTATCCCGAACAAAACAACAAGTGCGTGATTTTCATCATATAGCACATAATGTGAGACAAAAATTGGAAAAGAAATATTTTTATATACCTACACAACAAAAATGAAAATGCACACATACACAAAATGACAATACATACACACACAAAAATTAATACAAAACAATAAGTATGTAACATAAGTAGTAGCTAAAGCTGAAGCATCATTAAAAACTACTAAAGCTAAAAAAGCATGCCTGAAAAAGATATAGATAGAAGCATACCTGAATAAGTAAAGTACCTAATTTTAGTAAACACAAGCATAGCATACGAAAAGATTGGCAAAGTGCTACTTGTGTGCAACGTCTAAATGAGTGGTCCTCTCATCAAGTAAGTCATTAACATAATCAACATTAAACATGTTATGTCACGTGACCAACAATAAGCGACGTAATAAAATAAATCCTTCAAATCAACAAGAATATAACAGATATTAACCTAAGGTATAAACAAAACAAACACATGTTCCACTCACCATCATTACGCCGAAACTTTTTTCATATCTCGCAAACATGAATTACTTCTAGTGATTTAGATATGATGAAACGCTGGCAAAATGTTTCATATTTCGTATCTTCTCTTACTTCGACTGTTCTGATCCATGCACCGTATTGCCATGTTATTCAAGCTTGAGCTGAAACAAGGAGTTATCTGCTAAGATCTTGAGTAACACACAGAGACAAAATATCTTTGTAAAATGGCTTCAATCTTCATTTGAAATCTTATTGCTTTGTCGTAATCGGGTGAAAAATGAAATGATACTCAAATTCGAAAGTCTTTCGACTTTTGATTATTGCAAAGAAAAGGAGCGACTATTTTAATTTTACTTAACTTATAATAATTAGTTACAACACTATAATACCCATATTTAATAACACTTTTGTGAATTTCGTACTTCCTAATAATCATAATATGATATAAATAATAAATCAGTTCTCATAAGTAGACCACTCAAATTATATACAAAAAGTACCTATATTATAATAATATAGTTATGTAGTGTAGTGTTATCAACAAGAAACTCGGGTGTCATAAAGATGTTCCAATTACTTTCCGTCTGATAGTATTAATCTAGTATTGGAGGTACATTAGATCCATTTACCGTTATATTATCATAAATTAATGAAAACTACAAGCCCTACTGCGTAATATTATCCGAAGAAGTAAAGTATAGTAAGAACTACAAAAGTAAACAATTAAATAAGTAGTTATAAATACAGAAATTATACAATATAACAATGTTATACAGCCGAGGTCTGACATAATTTTGGATTTTTTTTTCTGTGACGTTTGCCTATCCCAATATAAACATACACAACCTTCGGTATACAGCAGATATAAGATTTTAATAGGATTTTATGTATCACGCGAATATTGCTCACATTATATCTTATTGTTATAATATTTATCTGGGTGAATGAATTGAACTATGCAATAAACCATTTAATGTGGTCTCAGTTCAATGGATCATGTGACCGTAAAGAAAACGCGGTGATTGCGGCGGATACCAATACTTATATCCCCTCAACGGTATACGAATGATAATCGTAAGTCATGTGGGAGTAAGCTACCAAAATGGCAGTAATATATCCTATTTAGAACTAGATGATCCCTGTATCCATGAGTTATTGTACGAAGATTATAGTGATATGGAGCCCAAAATACTTATATTGTATATTTTAAGACAACCTGATTTATAATCAAATTAAGAAAGAAAAATAATACATGATCTAATCTTTTAATACATAGGAGCGCTAAAATTAGATGATTCGAGTTGATTACAAACCATAATTATTCCAAGTCATTCCTGTTCTATAAAAATTATAATAAATATTAAATGCAGATCAGAGTAGGTATTTATGATACACGGTTTTAAAATTGCCGATGTTTCAACGAAACAATAAAAATAGAGATGAAAACGTATCAATTCTGTGATGATATTAGCCACAAACATATAAAGATTTAACAATTATTTTTTAGCAATTTCTTTATCCAGACACACTTGTTAAAATTGGATATAGATTAGAGATGTTAACGAGCTAATCACGCTATTGTTGTTATTCGATATTATAGAAAGCTAATACATACTCCAATTCAATCCTAATAAAGCGTCCTACTTTAAGTTGTTCCTTTACAACGTGCATCTTCTTACCGCTATTTTTATATACGTGAATAGTTAAAATGAGTCCAATATTCGAGTCTAACATGTTACTTTTATATTTTTCAGCATCCAGCGCAACAGACAGTCCCGCAGATTCACCCCAAGATGCTTCCGAACTATCAACTGATAATGAACCCGCAGCAACGAGCACCGGCACGAAGCCCCGTGAACAGAATTATGCAGATACCCGTCATAAATATAATCCAAACGGCTCCCAATAATCAAATGTTACGCACCAACACTCCGTCGGGCAATTGTCCTCCAATGCGTACTAATGTTCCGAGCAACCCAATGTCTCCACTAACTCTCAACATTGGCAGTCCCATGTACTCTTTACCCCCAAGCCCAAATACCCCCAACTACAGCCCAGCGATGAGCCCAGCTCAGCGTGACCGTGTACTAAGCCCATATTCCACTCCACAATCTTTATCGCCGGCTGGAAATTACAGCCAAATGAGTAGCCCAGCCAGCAGGCTTCTTTCACCAAATGGGGGAGTACTACAAGGATTCGATCCTTATTTGACGAACAAAATGCAAACCAGCCCTGGATTCCCTCTTCAATCAAACGACTTGCTGATGGATTCTCCGCTGTCCGCCTCGGATTTTTGGCCCGAATCTGATATGTTACAAGGCACAAGCGATTTGCTCACGGCCTTTGATGATGTTAAATTAGGTTAGGTTAGCCTGTTTCGAATGAATGAATGAGTGAGTGATTTCTAGCATTTATTGGAAACGTTGTGAAAGGAGTGAATACCGTTGTTTCCGAAGCATTTTCTCGAAGACGAGCATTTTCGATTTTATAACAGAGAAAAAAGAATGCTCGTCCTATATTCATATCTTTACACAAACATTCCAATAGAAGTGGTGCTAAGAATATTAAGTGTGTCCTTGAAATATTTTTTCCAATAGAAATCACTCGAATGAATGCAGGGTCGAAAAGGGTAGTAAGAACAATATATATAGAGGGATTCCAAGCATATTTTTTTCCTAAGAGACATTTTCTTTCGACATGTTTCAAGAAAACAAAAATGATAAAATTTTTACTATACCTCTACAAAAAGTTACAATTTTTGTGATTTTTTAAGAATCATGGTACACATGTTAATAAACATGGATTACACTTTATATACATTTAGTATAGAATCCTAAATCAATGACTTTACAGAGTTTACAGTGCGAGTGGAATTAAAATATGATAAAAAAATTATTATACAATTTATTTCATTATTTTAGGTGTGGTTGTTATAGTAAAATAGTGTAGGTCTCAAAATTAGGACGAAGCATTGTGGATGCGTTATAAGAACCTACCAAGTCTAAAGAATAACTCATTAAATTTGCTTTCTTTTATAATGCCGTAGAACATTATGTTAATAAGTTCCATATAAAATATAACATTTTAAACATTTTATTTACTATTGTTGTAAATTAGGTTCCAATCAGTTAAAAATAGAACATTTGGTACAGTGGATAATGGTGTAGAGTTAGTGAATTTGAAGTATTGGTCATGTTATGTTGTTCATTTATTATCAGTTTGAATACCTCTTTTATTGAAGTAATAAATGTGTTAAGTATGTGCACGACGTCTCATGTCGGAGTTTAATTTATATTTAATGATCAAAATTTATATACTCAGCTAGTTAGTAAGAATAGATGAAAATATTATCAAACAATAAAAAGTAGGATTCCTACTTCTTATATGAACAGCACTTGTTTCCAAAAAATATGTTATGACATATTTAGTTTGACAATATTATTTAAGTATCGTTATAATAACTTTCAATTTAACGATTAGTTTTAACTTAGTATACTTCCATATAAAATTTGAAATAATTTTAATAGTATATAAGCTCAAAAGGGCCTACATTTCATGCACTCGAATAGATACAATCATATTTATTTTATTGCTAAATATTTATTTAATTTAGCTGCCGTAAATATGTTAATGTATTGACAAGAAATATTATTTAATCCCCAATCAATAATTTTATTAACTCCTAATAATGTACAGTTTAAGTACAATTTTCAATGTATGCAAAAAGTAATAAAATTATGTTTTGTAAGTGATGCAATTTATGCCTTTAATTAAAATCTCGATAGAGTTATGTATACAATATCAATTAGTTCTAGATTATTATAAGTCGACATTGTTATAATTTTATGTAATGGTATGAAAGGTCAATTTTGTTATTCAAATATATTCTTATACTTCTTTAAGAGAAATCCAATTGTTCCAATTAAAATCAGTTGGCTAAGTATAGTCTGATGTGGATTTAATAATTTGAGAAGCATGCCTTGTTGTGTGTTATGAGTTAATATAAGACAAACTGCCAATTTTCATGATTCACACATTTACTGTTACACCTAATTCTTGCATTATTTAACCATATAATATCTTAAAGAAAACCCACGCTGTGCCATAGAATGTTAAAACTCTATAGATATATTAAATATCATTCTTTTTTATATATTCTATATAAAATATTTCTTTAAAATTATCTTTAGATATGTGCAAATTGAGATAAAATTGTAAATAACATTATATATCAGGTTATTTTATATATATTTTGAGATTAAATTACAGTCATTTAATTATTGTTTTATTTACTATCCCTACTTTACAAAAAGACAGTGAATTATAAATAATTAGGACAGTAGAACTGTTTGCGTTGTCAACTCCAGTGGCATTGCCAACATTCCTATTTCCAACTATAGTCCTCAGAAATAACACATGTAAAATGTGAACAATCTGCAGTGGGACTCTCACCCAATCTGAAGTGGATTACAGATAATATATGCTGTAATTGCCACATATGTATCATCAGGCGTGCTGGATGATATAGTCTAGGTACTAACCCTGTGTAAAAAATGTACACAATTTTCGATTTGCAATATTGAATTAATAATTTTGGCCACAATTAAAATATGGCGAGCATAATCTTGAAGGAATAAACTAAATTATTATTGCTCCAAAAGCAGCATGACTTGACGTCGTTTTCGTCAAGCAGCAGCAGATTGACGAAAACGAAGGTTACAGATCAAAAAGTTTGCAACGAAAAGGTGCCCCTTGTGGTTTGATTCCGACGGCAACACTTACACCTATTTCTGCCGTATAACAGAAGTGGTCGCATTTTGGTTTGAAAGGTGTGGTAAGGGAGACATACTTATCAATGCAATCCAACTTAGATCGTAAGAGGTAGGGCTATGATCTTATGGGGTTGATGACCTTCGCCAGCCTTAACGACAGGATGCCAGTTTATATATATAAAGCATTGGACTTAACATTTAAAATTCGATATACGTAAGACGGTTTTTTTAATCTCTACAAGCAGGAAGCGCATCTCTTCTTGCGATTAGTAATTAATGTAGTTGTAATAAATTGTTACTGTAATTGTTAGTAATGATAATACCTATAAAGGGCATATATACTATCAAACTTCATTAAAATAATGGCTATATGTCACTACATTTACACGACTAATTCGATATGCAATTAAAAAGATAATGTATTTTGAGTCCATATTTTACTAATGCAAGTGAATCCATCACACAGCTCTTATGTAGGTCAATGAGAATATTAACGCGTATTGAATATACAAACAATAGTAGGACCTTAAAAGTAAACCATAATAGAAAAAAAAACTTATTCTATTATACTTACATTCCGTCCAGGCTTTGGTCAACTCAAAACTTATCATTTACGCGCCAATCGAGCAGACATTTTGTATTTTTTTTTTGACCTGGACACATTGACTTTTGGTTTTGTGCTTGTCGTTTTTCATAAACAAATAATTGTATATTGTGGTTCATTCCCCGTGCTACTACTATTTGTATTGTAGACCTTAATATTTAGAAATTATAGTCTATTCATAGTTTTTTTACCTCTGATAGTTGTTTAATTATTATGATGGCCATTTCTGGCCGTATGTCAGGGAAACAAAATAATGATGCCAGCGTATTGTATTTTCCCCGTATTTGAGAAAGCGAAAACATTACTTGTCGTTTAATAAAAAGTGTGTAGTTATCTTATATTACCATAATAATCACCATCAATAAGAAAAATAAAATCTTATGATATTCATTTTCATGATAATCCATTTAAATGATTTTGCTGGATCCATCTCATCTCATCTTCTTCCATATGGAAACATCTCATCGTCGTCATCTTCCACATGGATATAAATATCCATTAGGATAAGACATAAAAAAACATAAACGAAGAATAGAAGACGAATATTGGCTGCAAAGGACTTAAATCCATGGCCGTAAAATAATTTTAAGAGAAAAAAGAGAATATTAATTGTCTGTGGTTCTGTGATGACATTTGCATGACAAAATACAAAATGAGTAAAATGACAGTACTCCAGTCAACGGCAACGATCCAACTGTCATTCCTTGGCAAATCAAACGAATCGGTTTCTCGGTCGACCAAATAAAATTTATGCGTATTCTGAGATACGTGCTTGTTTTGTTGTACTTTCTATAAAATGAGATAGATGTTATATTTTTTGCCAGTGCTAATAGTGCTCTATTGTACTTGAACTTTGCGGTTATTGTTTATAATTTTCGCTTCAATGGCTTCAACGCCGAAACAGGTGAACGGCAATGCGTCGCTGAACAACAACGGTCCCTTGGGAAAGCGGAAAAAATCGCGGAACAACCGAAGCTCTTACCTGTCTAAATGGTTGGATAAAACAATGCATCATGTGCAAGATACGATACCGAGTTTGGATCCGACCTTCGATCATTTCGGTTCGAATATGAACTGGGCGATGAGCGGTGCCCAGTTCGCACCAGGCTACGACCCGTGCAGGTACAACATGTACGGCTGCACGCCCGAGCCTATGTCGCTGCCTACACTGCCGACGTATTACAATCCTTTGATGCCGACCCACTATAATCCTGAGTGCCGTTACGGGCAGAGTGAAAACAAAAGTGTTCAGGTGCAGCGAGCTCGGCGGCGGCGCGAGAACAAAGCCGAGGAGGTCCCCAGTACGCCCGCGAACAACACCAGTTGTACGTTGAGTCACATCAATTACTTGCAGCCAAAGAATTTCACCGACAGCCAGGACTTCGCGAGTCTACCCCCGATAGTCACTTCAATGGGCGACACAAACTCCAACAGTGACGCGCGCACACACGACAAAGATGATGGTAGCAATGCAAGAAGATACAGTGATCCGTGTGTGAGAGGCTTGCCAGATGTTGCGAGACCCGCTAATGGAGATATAGACTCTGATACCGACACAAATTCAGACTTATCCGGTAGTCAAGTGGGTAGTCGCCTGCTATCTTGCCTTCTGGACCAGATATCCTCATTGAAAATGGTTAATGAAAGACTAAATAAGGACTTACAAGATACCAGAGGTTAGTAAAATTTAAAACATGAATAATTTAGATATTTTATTTCACATCAAAGAAGTATTCTGTTTTTGTATGCTAACAGTACGCATATGGAATTGCAGCAATTTCTTAATGACTGCAATGTGAATATACAATGTTTAAAAGAAATCTTACATTAATTATTCAAATTGAGCTATTAACAACTCTCCCACGCAGGTCCATATTCAAAATACCTCATTATCTAATAAGACATTGCATTATCTTAATAGCCTTTTTGCCCTGGTTACACAGATTACATGTCGTTATGTCGCATTCTATGTGAATGTGATTTTTGGTATTCTTATGAATCTTCAGATGACCCACGTGGTGGAACAGGAGTACATACCAGTCTGACGTCCAATGGGTTTGGGGTTTGATTCCCGTCCAGACAGATATCTGAATGATGAATTCAGATATCTGTCCTGAGTCGGGGGGTTCATGTATTCGTCTTTGTGTGTCCATGGTATCTACGACACATGAGAAGATCCAAGTGTAGGGCTATGAGTATAGAATGTGAATGTGATATAGAAATAGATTTTTCTGTTTGGTTTAGTTACTTTCTATATCTTACGGTGGAAATAAAGCAGCTACTAGGAAGGTAGCTACTAGGAAGGGCCGAATATTTGGTAATTATTCGAATTCGGCATATTTGGCACAATTTTCAATGTTCAGTATTCGGCCGAATGTTCGGTTGATGTGCCGAATAATAGGTCGAACATTTACATAATTAAAATTTGTCTCCAATAGGTAAAATTCTAGCGAAACTGGTAGTAAGACAATATAAGCCCTTTATTCTATAGGATGTCTCAATAAGAATACACTTTTTTGGACTAGGAATAAAAACGTCTATTCATTAGTAATTTGTGATATTTATATTGCATTACAAAAAACACGTTTCGATTTTGTATTGATTAAAATATCACATATAGGGCCGCTGCGGCTTTGTTAATAGGCCATTACTCTTGTCATGAAATTTTCAATAACTTTTTGACAAATATGAGGCTGTATTTTACTGATAACGTGTTTGAACTCGTTCTTGTTATTTTTCAAATTTGATCCTTATACTTATTTATAAGGAAGAAGCAATTTTCGATTTTCCTAAAAGTTTCGGATTTGGCAATACACGCGCATTTAAAAAACCAACAGGCGTAAAATACTAAAAATTTAACAGGATAATTCGGCCGAATATTCGGTTCGGTAAGCGATTGACCAGGAAATGTTTGTTATTAGGTTTGGCAGAAAAAACCACATTCGGTCCATCACTAGTAACTACATATTAAACTTACTGGCAATAATAGTTTATTGTTTAACTATGACGACTGAAGTAAGCTGATTTTTTTCGTATTGAATAGCTTTAAATGTCCCCAAGGGTAGCGAGGAATTTTTCATATAGAGGACCATGTATAGAGGACTATGATTTTAATACACCATCCTAATATTAGTCACACATTGAACAAGTGCATATACAGCATAGCACACAACCTTGCCACCTACACACAAGTTAAGGCTATAACAACATTCAAATGTACCACACACAATAGGTGTCACCCACAGATAGACTCAAGGAGACTCCAATGATCACATTACAAAAACATCTCCAATACGAAATAGAAAGCAATTGCCATATTACATGTCTAGAATTATTTAATGTTTTGTAATCTTGTGATAATGTATTAAATAACAGCTCTCTGGCATATCGATAGCAGTATTACGTGTCTTGATGTATCTGCTAAAATTGATATAAAAAGTTTCTTCAATGTATGTTAGAATATATCAGTTAAAAGATAGATTGTTATGAGATTTGCAATTTGGAAACATTCCGGCAATTGGGTTCCCACGTCATTGTTAAATGAGTATCTGTAAAGACTGTATTTTTAAAAAATGAACCTCTTTAGTTCGTCATTTATCATTTCTTTCCATAATTTGACTCTTATTAGATTCCGATGGTCCAAAGGTACATGATGTATTTTTTTATGCTTATAGTTAGTTTCGGTTTTTGCCATCCATGTACATTTGAAACATTTACCTCCTGTTCTATGGGGTCTTGTTTATAGATGTAACAACTGAAAGACTACCTATACATAACTCAAAGCTTTCATACAGCTTTAAAAGTGCTTCACTTGGCTAAAGAACTATAACCTGTTGATAAGACCTGACTGACTTTGCCCTACCTATTAAAACACACACAGTCACATGGTAATCAGCATTACTATTCGTGTGATATGCTTCGTCCACAAATACTGTGCCCTTAAGTGGAATTATCTTTTGTATATCTTGTACCTATACTTAGGCAAAACCTTCAAATTTATTTTTAAACTAGCTGTACAATATGGTTTCACCCATGTTTAAAAAGTAAAAAGGTATATATATTAAAACATAACTGAGATCCCGCTCTTCCATGAGGAGACCTGCAAGCACATGGAACATCCGCTAATCCTTTTTTCAAAAATTAAAGTAGCCTATGTTACGCATTAGAACTTCAGCTATCTTTCAGTCAAAGTCCCGTCAAAATCGGTAATGCCGTTTAAAAGAATATGCATTAAGTAAAAAGTTGTTATTTTGAAATTACAAACAGATACTTCAATATTATTTATTTGTATAGATTTGTCAAATATGCCGATATTGTACAAAGTTATTGCTTATTGACAGTTGTTGCTATCAGTGCCAATATTGCCAGATGTAATCCACTGATAATCTTGTTGTACATTATTAGTTCCATACAAATCAAATATTATGGTATAAGTACCTACTCCTAAATAAGATTATTGTTTAGCTTTAAATTACAAGTTATAAATTGTTATTTATGTAATTACCTTATTTGCATCGAAGTACACAAATAACTTTCTATTTTAAATAAAACCCAAGACTCCCGCTAGGATACTTAAGTTTATTAATATCTACTTTTACAGCTGAGCTTGACAATGTGCGGCAGCAAAACATCTTTTTACAGAAGAGCTCGTCTGGCTTGGGTGGCACACCGAATCATTCACCTCTAAATAGCAATGGTAAGTGGATATATTCTACAATCTTTAGCATAAAACAATTCACATCATGGAATAGATAAAGAAGGGGAAGTGGCATAGGAGCTGACTTGTATGAAAACCGCTGTCGCCAAAGAAACACATAGAAATCAATACCTAATTGTATTCTTACTACTAAGAAACCTGCATTTTTATTGGTTATCTGTGTCAACAATGACTAATTATTACTATTACTATTAATTAATTATAAAAAATTACAACCTGCTAAACAAACTTTACGTGTCTCAATGACTGGCAATGTCTGACGTTAAGTATGCTAAGCTGATCAGTATGATCATACTGGTAGTCGGCTCAATTTGCCCACGTGCCACTTCCTGTTGTCTCTTTCTTTCAAATATGTAGCACTAAAATCAAATGAAGATTCCCTGTGTTGTGGTTGTAGTAGGTGTCATAGAAACTATATGCATCTAGGTTAAGGGTAAATATTTCATTTTACGAAGGAGCTTAGTTTGTAGAAACATTGAATGTATGAGTCACTATATTTTGTTGGGGTAATGTCTAGCATAAAAAAGTTTTTGCGTTTTGTTAGAAGAGTGTGGTTGTTGACCGATTTGCATATGACAATATGCATTAGCATAGAACCCATGCGTAGAACCCGGGTGCATGGATTCTATAGGAATATTTATTTATTTATTATTGAGTTACACCAACAAAGTGATCACTTATACATGTACATTAACACATTGAAATTAAAGCAAAATGTCACCTCAATTAAAGTTGTAAACTATATTTAAAACATAAAATAAATTAATTTACACTTAAAAATTAAAGTTACATTAAGAATCATTACGATTAGCATTAAGCATCTTGTATACATTCATATGCATTGAGTAGAAAGTTGTTATTTTGAAATCACAAACAGACACATCTTTTTTATTTATTTGTATAGATATGGAGTTGTCATAGGTGTTTAAGGGTGGCAGTTACCACATACCAAAAAATTAAACTGGGGTAAACTTGTTGAAACTGTAGATTGGTCATATTTTATTAAATTGGCAAGATCATACGCTACGCCCTAAAATACTATTACACTTGTGGTGATGTGATGATGTCAATTTTTAAAAGATGGCCGAAGTAGTGGTTTTACCTTACGATTGATATTACCCCGGCATTACTACAGTACCTACCTATCTACCGTCAAATCAATATTTGACTGCTAATCTACAGTTATCCAATCGTGCTTTGAATATTCTTTCAATGTATAAAGTAAATCAATAAGCGATTTCACTTGACATAATTCTTTTAGATTATGCACGAGTTTGTAGTTGGTATTATCGGCTTTGGATTGAACCGACCCACGCAGCGTTATCGATGTTTTTAGAGCACGATTTTGAAAGTTGCGTGTATTTTTTTATGTAGATTTTTTATCCCCGACATTAAATTTGCGATTTATAACGGTAGTGCAACTCTTTAATTCGACTGTGACAGCTTCGTTACGGTGTCATGCTTCTGTTCTTGGTTTGAAGGATGTGACTTTTTATAACGCAAAAAAGGAATATAGAGTCCTAATATTAAATAGCCACGGCCGTCCATAGACATATGGAAACTGTAAACAACTTGGAATATCTTCGAATCGATTGAAGTCCTTTATGAAGCGGCCATAAGTTTGACAGCTTCGTTACGGTGTCATGCTCCTGTTTAGTTTGAAGGATGTGAGTTTTTTTGGCATGCTTCAAGATATATTAAGAAGCCACGGCTGTCCGTGGACCTGGAATATCCTCGAATCGATTGGAGTCATACATGAAGCGGAGTTGGAAATCTTTAAATAATGTCTCTCTCTTACTACGTCTTTAAATCAGAACACAGTAGTGCAAAATATTGAACTTTCGCATACGAACCAAGTGGGACTCCTGCAAATCCATAGAACGCCGTGGTTTAAATGTCAAAAGGCGTTTGAACTTACTGCAATGACCTCTTAACATGAGGATAACTGCGAGCGTTTGCTATTTCCGTCACCAATTAAAATCTCCATAAAATACATTTATAAACAGTTGGGAGTCCTACTGATTCTGCCTCGAGTATGTGTCGACCTTGCACATCACAAAACATAGGTACACACATACTTATAGATATGTATAAAAATAGTGTCAATCCAGTCTCCGATTCTTATCAACAAACCAAACACATGCATATGATAAAAACTTTGTTTTTTGGCTAGCATTCAATATTCACTCTACATTCAAAGTAAAACAAATAAAACCACTAGCAAGGCAATTGTTTCGGAATATAAAGACAATGATCTTCATTTCATCAAGTAAATTCAATTAGATAAGTGCTTTCTCCGATGTTAGTATGTGCAATACGCGTCTTCAATACACATGCGTCGTTGCTCGATATTTTTTGCTACAGTACGTATTATTAGAGATAGCATTTCAAGCATACCATAGCATAGTTTTTATGTACACCTGTACAGTAGACAATGGAGTATCTGTACTCTGATAACGATCTACATTGTCCTACTTTCTCATGGATTAGTTATTAAACACAATGTTAAAAGTATTGTATGTTGAACATAGTGACCACAAATGCCTAAAACGGTAGCTGCGTCATATCAACATATTGAAATATGATTGATAAACCTATAATAATAAATTAATAATCACTTGCTTTAAGGGTGAAGGAAACACACACGTCTGAGACTTCTTTTCTTCTCAAAAGTTCTGAAAGGCGTGGCTACCACGGTGGATTTATTGCTTGATCCCCTTTCACGTTAAGTAGAAACCCATTCCCACGAGTGGGACAGTAATGGGTTGATAACAAGTGCCCTTCCTGGGCAAGGGCGTCGGTAACGGGGGTACAGAGGGGCCAGAATGACAAGTGCTTAGGTCATGAAAAGATAGTCAACAAAGTATTTAGTTATTGTTTATGTAAATTTATTTCAATAGTAATGAACCTAGTATCGATTAAACAGACTTGCGTGATTCTTCGACCTAGCTAGATAACCTTGGAGAAGTACTGAGGTACTAACAAGATGATTAATATCGATTCTCATTAGAAACTCGATTGAAACAAAAATTCTAATAAGTAATAATTGGTATATAATTTTATTCCAATTGTTTAATACGAGTAAATATAGATACTGATGCGTTAGACTGAGGTAATTAAATAAACCAAAAGTGCTCTTGAAAGAATATTATGATAAAATTGGCATAAATATAATATGTATTTGGCAAAATGACAAAAGAGTCGACACAGTTCTATACAATAGCTTAATTATTTTACATGATGCATACCAGTGGTCATAAGCGTATCGGTGTTCGTGAATTGTAGTTTTTGGAATTATTTTTTTGTATCACACAAGACTTTTTAAACTCTTTTTCTTTCCATAAGCGCATATATAATAACTAATGCAAAAAAAAATCTCCCAACTTTATCGCTGTATTTTCTGTAATCATATTTTTCTAGATATAAATTTTAAATATCCTCTACGATCTCTCGCGAATCTTTGGGCTGATATTTGCTGATATATGTAGGTGATGTCTTATTTCGTTACTACTTTTTTTTAAGATTTATGGCAAAAGACAGCCGGGGAAGCCTTAGGGAAAATTCGTTTAAACTTTAAAAAATCCGAAATTATAGACTAATATTACTAATATTGTAATTAAGAGTCACCTTTAATGATATTCCTTAACATTAACCGTTAACTGCGACTATATCGCCACTTAGTTTCCATAAAACAAGCGCTAAGTCACTCACTGGAGTCGGTTACTCTACTTTCCATATATAGAACACGGACCCATCGCTCGCATTGTTGTTTATTCATAACCACCTCGTGTTTATGCAGTTATTATACCCAATCATGTCATATGAATAAGAATGGGGAAAGAAGCCGTTTTGTCAAGTTAATTAAACGTAGTATGTTTGCATTTCTCGTTGCATGCGATTATTATTCTGTTCTGTGTCGTAAAATAAATAATTGGAGAGAAAAATGATACGTGCGTTGTTTTTGCTGACTGTACCTGTCATGTCAAGTTTTTGCTTATTAAATTGAAGTCTTGTGCTCACTGAATATTCTCTTTTCTAGCTTAATGATTATTGTACGTCTATTTTAAATATGCATTTAATTGCTTTATACATATAGACAAATAGAAATCATGTACCTATACTAAGTGGGGTTTTTTAAGCTGTTGTATTAAATTTATACACCTAAACATAACCAGTTTTCAGTTTTTTGTTGACCGTATCTACAAGATAATAACAAAATAATTGCTAAACTGATTTAGACTGCATTTTCATGTTTACGTAAATCGGCACACAAGATCTTAATATGTACATACTCGTACTGCAAAATTGTCTTCATTTATGTACATATCTTTGATAGGAATTATGTAGGTATTGTCTTCAAAATGTATTGCTGGTTTCTACTTACTATCGTCGACTCTTTGATGTGTATTTGTTGATTGCATACATATATTTATACATTCTATTGTAGAAATTATCGTATGATTATTCACTTGAGCAATGACGTAGATACTTAAAATACGATGCCAATAATCAGATCAATTGAACTATACTCCGTCACTTAGGTATATAGGACGTTTGAATGCCTATCAATTTCTATATTTATTGACAGTATACGAGTAAATGTGAGACAATGTTATATTTTATTAGAATTATTTAAAAAATTAGAGGTAATATTTTATTTATTACTTAATAAGGATAATATGTATTATTCAGACATTTCAGAAATATGTAGATTAGGTACCTACTACGAATT
Source organism: Urbanus proteus proteus (assembly GCA_018251915.1). Taxonomy (NCBI): domain Eukaryota; kingdom Metazoa; phylum Arthropoda; class Insecta; order Lepidoptera; family Hesperiidae; genus Urbanus; species Urbanus proteus. The sequence continues at coordinate 47,943 of DWPV01000038.1, forward strand.
ATTTTGTGCCAATTTAAATCATAAAATGACGTACATGCCACATATGCCGATACTCGTATGATACGGATATAGTGTTCAATATATGTTTTTTTTAGTGTGAATAAACTGCAATAGCCTTTTAAAATATTAAAGTAACTTAAAAGTTAAGGAGAGAAAGTTAACCAAAGTAAGATAAGACAAGTTGTCATGTTTTTCTGACTTTTTTGTCTGTTATCCTACTTTGCTGTTTTCGGTTAAGGAAGCGGAAGTAGGTATTAGTAAAAAAGTAAAACTGTACATACTCCGTTACGTCACGTACAAGACGTCGATGTAATATCGACTGTGACGCAAACATCTGATATCTAGGAAGTTGTTTGTAAACACTTATTTTCAAACGAGATTTTATTACCGGCTTCACTCGAGTGACAATCGTTTACGTGTCTTGTACGTTAATTGTGTGAAATTTCCATAATATTGATATTAATAACAGTTTTAAAATTAAAATGTATAGAGTCAGCAACGTACATTTTTTAGTAGTAAATTAAAAGGTATTAAGTAGGCGCGATCCGGCCAGACATGCCCAAAGCTGGATTTCTAAGGATAATCGCACACGTTTGACTGGCTTCAATGAAGGTTCACTACATTGTTGCAAGTGTGATGTTGCACCAAAATAACTCTAAAATCAATAGAACAAAACATTCAATGTTAGTCAGTCAATTTATACTTAAGTACGAGAAAGTTTATGACAAAGCCTTGGTAGTGAATTATTAATGACTAAGAAATGGAATTGCCCATGAAATACGAATGAATCCAGCCTACCTAAGCAGTTATGTAATTAAATGTATATTGAATAAGAATTATGTATAAGAATCATATTGGAAATTAATGTCAGGTATACCTACTACTATTTATGAGTGGGTACCTACTGACATGAAACATTTAAAAAAGTTTATAAGCTTTGTTACAACTTCCAAAAATATGTGGTTATGATTATGAGGCAGAAACCGTTGTGACGGTTGTGTTTCCGTTATCGAACCATGAAGGAATCTACCGACTTTAAATATTGATGATGTCTTTTTCGATGGTCAACCTAGGAATCTTTAAGTTACTTGGGCCAGCGTTGCTCTCGCCGCGCCGTCAGGTGCACGACGGTATACAACCACTCATACCGCCGTCCTTCCTGGAGTCGATGATGATGAGCACCCAATTTAGCTGCCCGCAACTTAGGAAACCCCCTATTAGTCGCTTCTTACGACAGGTAGGGGATACCATAACCCTATTCTGGTCCTCGAACTGCAGGGAAAATGGTATTGAAAACCTTTGAAAGTTTATAGTTTATAGAAACGAACTGTACGTTCGAGTAATACGGATTGCCCTAATTCTAAGTCCCGTGTGTTCTTTTGTTAACAATATTCGCACGCCTAGGTCAATGCATTCGGCGTTCCAATTACATAATGATTGCAATACAGTTAGGTTCAAGTTTTGTATTGTCCAGGCCAGGACAATATTGTGCTTGATTAGTTATGCAAGCGGACAATTGCTTTTATAGCGGCATATTTATTGATATTTTTGACGCTAGCAACTTGTCGATGATCGTTGTCGTTGGTAAGAAAAATAGAAATTATTTTTCGCAAGCTTATTTCTAACTACATATAAATAATAACATAATATTGACTCCTATTATTATTAGCCATGATAGCATGTATAGGTACCATACAATTTATTCTGTCATTGTATTATTTGTTCACGTAACCCCGACTTTATTTTATAATTTCTTCTTATTCTCCCATATTAGTTTTTTTGTAAGAATGAAATCATGAAATCCAATTTCATATAGAAAAATAGAAAGGGGTTTTGTCGAAGTCAATTACAGGTGTCTTGCAATTCCTGGTGAAGGTTGTAGCTGATGCATGTTTTTACAGTGTCAGCTGATGTTGATGCTGATTTTAATGATGACCCGGCAACCACACCCAACCAAAAAACATATGTTAACATCACTCTAACAATACTTGTGTTAATATAAAAGTGTCTCTTAACGCAAACTGACAGGCTATTAAACGAAGTGTGTCTCACATTCCAGGCCTCATAGGTGGACAGTACTCTCCCGGTTTCCTGACGGACCTGGTGCGGGAGATACGCGACGCTGCCCGAATGCGGGAAGAGGCCATGTACTCGAGGATACGGGCCATGGTCATCGAGAGGACTGATGTAGGTGATCTATTTATATCTAATAGAATAATTGAATTGTTTGTCTGTACGTACGAGGTTTAAGTAATTCTAGGTACTATAGAACGATATAGGATTAAGAGGAAATGGATATAACTGTCTATATACCTACGTGTTCACAATTATTGCGGTCACCAATACGCATGCTACACGAGGTGTATATTCGGAACAACCCCTATTAGGAGAGATCTATAATATAATGAACCTCAAGACTGTTAAAATATAAATAAATTAATAGATTAAATAAATACTAACTAAAAGTCTGATCTCTTCTAAAGACAACTGAAAAAGTATGAAGTCTAGACAAAAATAGATTTACAAAGTTATGAACGTCTGTCATGTCTGCAAAAATGTAGATATGACGTAAGATTCATATTTTAGTGGAACGTCAATATACCGACAGATAGAATAAATTGAGAGGATTTTTTATAACCCGCTGTTATTCAATACTCTCTCCCGACAACGGGGACGGTCTAGGGACCTATAGGCCTTAAAAATCATAGAAAAAATGTTCTCAAAGTAATGTGAAGTTTACCGAATGGTTGTGAATTTGACCAACATGGTGGCTTAAGTCTTTCTCTTTCCGAGAGAAGAAAAAGTAATGAGTTGATGGCGATCCAATAACAAATGGAAGCTTTTGTAGATCAAATCGAGAAAAAATATTGTAACCGATTTTGTAAATGGTTCATAGTTCATAAACAGGCTATATTAGCCTATAAACAAGTAGCAAACGAGCATGCAGTCCACCTGATCGTAAGTGCCCACTGCAGCCCATGGATATCTGTAATCAATCCCAGGTAAGATCAAGGTCCTACCTGAGTTTGACCACATATGCGTTGCTACCCCTGAGGACTGAGTTGAAACGCCTCGGATAAGTACCACACCCTTCAGACCAAAACACGGCAGTGCTCAAAACTGCTGTTATAAGGCTGAAATAATTTCATTTCTACTGAATTCTACGCACTCAGCACAAAGTATTGCACTAAAAGATCATACAGACAGTCATATTTGCGAACGTCCTTTTCAAAATAACTTGGCGCCGTTCCACATACACGTCTCGCATACCGCGGTTCAACGACACAATGATCTGCACTCTGGAGTATTGAGGAAGTTGCCGACGTTAATTTATGGAGTATTTATTGGGCCTGAAACGTAACGAATATAGATGACACGAAGTTACTGAAATAACTAAATAGACAACACATACAGGATGTTAGGGATGTCTGAAGTGAAAATAATAAGTCCGTATTGATATTTCTTAAAAAGGAATTTAGACGTCGATATATCGGGGCAAAAAAATGATGTATAATTTTTAAAGAGCTCTGCTATTTTTATGTAATATTTTCTTTTGTATTTAGTTAAATAATATCACAAGTAATATTCATATAAAATGTTAAATTACTTCAAAAATTTAGATATTCCTATAAATAAAAATAATATTAAGTGGTACAAGAAAGCAAGTTTTTTCTTTAAATTGTATTAATTAAGTGCAAATTGTCAGTACATATTTAATATCAAATTATTTTAGGTAAAAGATAAGTGTATAAGAAACATAGTAAATATTTACCAAATACAATGTCTGTGGTTAGCTAATAATAGTCTTTATCTAAAACTGGCCTTTGGCATTCATTCTTGACCGTGAAATAAAACATTATTTGTATGTTGTACTCGTGTATAATTTTAATTATCACAAAAGAATAAAAATTTTAAGTATCAATGCATATATGATATGTATAATATTTGCTATGTGTTCTAAGGGGAGAAAGTAATACTTACTCATATGAAGCAATTGATTCATAATTTTCAAATAGATAATTCCACAATTATTAATTATTGTTAAACCACATATGTATTATTAAGCATTAAGCATTTTATGTCGTTAAGATTTAGATTCAATGATAAAGTTTTTATTTGATGTCCATTTGCTGATGTGCCTACTTAAAATCCGATGCACTATTTTATATTTTATATAATTTCTATATCCAGCTTCTGTAAAAATAATGTTTTTTTTTTTCAATTTTTTTAACAAGTTTTAATTTTTTCATGTATGTATGACTTTCATTTTTTGTAACACTTAAATGTGTTTGATCTTAAAGCAATGGAGATCATAAAAGTATCACAAAGATAAGAGTAACATAATTGACGTAATTTTAATATCACAGATATAAAGTGATAACATGCTATCTCCGATACTGAAAATAATGTCACAAATTTTGATCTACTTTCATTTGAATTGAACTAGATTTAAAATGTAAAAGATTGTTATGTATTATGTTCATATTCTTGTTAGATTAAGATATAAGTTTGTTAAACATCTTTTCTATTTAACAGAATGGTTTGGCTTCGTCGGAGGCGAAACTGGCGGATAGAACTCTTGAAGAGATCAAGGTAAGTTAGTTTTAAACTTTGCGCTACCAAAGGAGATGTCCATAATTGGGTCTTTATTCTAAAAAAAATCTAACCACGGCACATGGAAGGTACCTAGACAGACATTACAAATTCCAACATTTTTTTACATTCCGTCGAATTTTTAAGCCCCCCCTATTTTGAAAAAATAATTTTCTAGTTTTTTATATCAATGCACTGAAAATAACATTAAAATGAACGCGTCTGTTAAAAAATATCAAAATATGATTGCTGTCAGTGTCAAACA
>DWPV01000039.1:0-52555 GCA_018251915.1 Urbanus proteus proteus
TTATATTGGCAAAAAAACGATATGAAGCAGATATCTAGAGTAAATTAAAATTTCAGTTCTTTTTACATGAAAAGCTTATCTTACATTGGCGTTATAAAACACCTCCATCCAATTAACCCAAGGAAACCCATTTAGTTTTTTAGCATGCAAAGCGTTAGAAGAAATAACCGAATAGACTTCTAATAAAATTTAACATAATAATGGCAGTTATATTAACACAGCAGCAGACCGTTTATTATTTGCATTAGGTACCTATGCACTGCACGCTTATAATTGTCCGCTTGTTTGTTCAAGCCCGTTAATTAACGAGACTTAAAATATCTCTAGACAAAAGTATCTCAATAATCTATTATTTTCAGCTTATTATCCTTTTGAGTGTTTAATAAAAAAAAATGCTAAATTAACAGCTACTTGTCTAATGATGATAGATATTTCATTGAAATTAGGAGTGCATTCGGCCAGTGTGCGTGTATGGAGTACCTTTACCCTCCATGAGCAGCTCCTGCCCGTGGCTGCCCACCAGCGTCTTGGACAGGAAGGGCGCGAAGTCCAGCATGATCTCCCGCAGCAGGGGGCACACTGGGCCAAGGGCCGTCTCCAGCTTATGCGTGAGGGACGCCTCGCGGGATAGCCCGTCCGCGGGTAATGATGCCCCCATCGCACCCATCGCGCTCAACCCTGCTAGAGTTTCGTTGTCCTGTAACATTGAACACCGGCTTAAATTAATGCTTTACCGGTTCAGTCAAAATTTGTAATAAAAACAAATTTGAATTGAAAAATAAAACAATTTATACTCATGCAAATACGCACACGAAAACACGTTTGGGCGTTTTGAATCCGTACAAAATGTAAAAAAAAATATTAGAAAATTTTTGAAACCACGTTTTTTTTTGTTTTATTACGTCATCATGCCAAAACCGCTGAACAGATCTGGATTGGACGGAATTTAGAACAGACATATAGACATTATGATATTTATCTATGTATTAGCATTCTAAACAACAAATCGGTAGCTAAGCGTCTTAATATACAGTATATTACGTGTGTAATAATCACTATGTGTATACATACGGGGTGCAGATGTCGCTGCGCGGCCTGCAGGCTGCGGCTGTGGTGGCGCGGCGCGTGCGCCTCCGCGCTGCGCATGTGGATTTGCTTGTCGATGTCTGCAAGTGTTTCAGACACTTTATTATTTCAGTTACGTATTTAGGCCTTTTTTATTTATAAAACGATTCATGATGGGTTAATCACTTTTTTTATAAAATTAAAAGTGTTCAAGCAACTTGTAATATAGTGTTTCCGAACTTGTAATTTACCGCTAGGAAACGCTGACCATTTCTATTTCCCTTGTGATGTCATTAAATACATGTTTATTGTAAATATATCACATAGTATAGCTCCCTCAAAAATATTTTTTTTACTATCTAAGTGATGTAACTAACTGAATTACGTAATTTAAAGAAAACATTATAATTATAAGATACCTTCGTGTATATTGCCCTCGTGGTCCCGCGTGCGGCCCGTGATGGTGGCGGGCCCGCGCTCGCCGTCCTCGTTCAGGTTCACGTCCGTCCACGACTCGTCGTTGCTTACCTATAACATTAAAAAGAAATATGTAATGTTTCTAACAAATTAACACAGATTATATGGAGTCGACTGATGGATAAATTCAGAAAATGTGTAACAGAGTCTTCTCGTGTAACATCAACACCCATTGCGATCAACAACACGCGAGGCGCAGTGACTGTTGCGAAAGCTCCTATTAAAGAAGATCTACATATGTCCAGCAGTGCACCTTTAAGCCTGACGGACGGATACAATAAAAAGGACGAAATATTTTTACTTACGGGATGCTTATTGTCGTCCATAGCGATCTCGCTGGACGTCTCTGGATCGTTGTTTGTAGTCTCGGTGGAGTTGAGATGGAAGGAGCCTGCGTCCTCGATAGAGTCCACGCTCTATGGAAGTGCACAATTATTTATTAAAACAGTGATGGTGATGGATGAAACCCTTTCAAGTTTTATCTTCCTAATTAATTGTATTTCCTTCCAAACCTCTTTCAGAAGATTATATAAATACATTTATAAGTGTATACGTAAGTCATTAACACTCAACTATTTTTAAGATAGAACATAAATGTTTTCCTAAGATGAAACTTGATAAACTAATAACTCTAATCAGTTGAAAAGGAAATTGTATAAAATGTAGTATAATATAAAACATATACTTAAACTGTATTAAGATTACAATACAGTAATATCAGGCAACAAGTTAATTCATTAAAAAAATTGCGGAACATTCAAGGGTGAAAATACCATATAATTCTAGTGAATAAAATTACACACATATAAGTAAAGGTGGGAAGAGGTATGACATAGCACTGTGAGAACCACATGCAAACAAGACAGGTTGGTAAGCAAGCGAAGCCACACGACATGCAATGTGTATAACAAGTATACTCGTAATTCTATTATCTAATAGTGATAATATAAAAGAGGAGAACTTACAGTACGTTTGTATGTTGTTCTAGTCGAACATTAGTACGTAGATGAATACGGGCTTAGACATAATACATACTTATTTAAATAATGAAATTCGATTATATATTTTACATGAAACAAACAAAACTAGAACACAGTAAAATAGTTTTAATACTTATTACTACGATAATTATGAGGTTTTATGTATAAATAATGAATCTAATGTTCGACAGGTAGGAGAGGTAAATATTAGAAGAGTTCTTAGTGTACAATTTTATTATGTTACAATAAATGTTATACAAAAATTACACTAACATTAATAACAAGTGTTAGTTGTAGAAATATAAATTGAAATTCTTACCAGGTTATTAAGATACTGTCAATTAACCTTTATAATATAGTTAGGTAAATTGTTGTCTTAAAACTTAATTTTAAATTTCACGTGTGAGGGTGCTATGTGCTATATCGTATGTACACAATAATTACATAACGTTTCTGTGAGCTTTAGCCTATTGGTGTTACACGCTTAAAATTTCGATTCAACTGTGACAAGCGTGTCTTACTTGATGTGGATTTTATGTGCCTTGATTGGAACTGGAAATCTTTTTTTAAATCATTCAGATGGTGTTTTACAGATTTTTATTGTAATTAGGTAAAAATAATACTACATTCTGAATTACTGTCCATATCTCGGCATGGGCCTCCTCTCACAATGAGGGGGTTCAGTAGGCATGTCAAGTCTGTCGTGATTGAAAAGAAAGTAGACAAACGAAAGACTGATTAGTTATTATAATTATTTAATATCAACCCATAACCTAACATTCTCCTTTAAATCGTCCGAGGATAACTGTGTTAATAAAAATGTTAACAACAAGTTAATAAAAATGTATGATGACTTGAATAATTTTAAAAATATAATATCTGAATTGGATATTTAAATATATTCATGACTTGATGAACAAGTACCAGGCTTCCAGAACCAACCAGAAGGTAGTGTGACACTATAACTCGTGTGTGTATCAATGTGTACAAACCAGGTTGACCACCGACACCGTTATCTCCGGCAAGAGTTTCGGCCTTGCGGTGGGTGGCTTACAACAGGATAATAACAATTGTTTAGTACGCTAAGAAGATGTTCTGTTAATAAATATTAATGTTAGAGAAGATTCTAGATTAGAGCAGTTAGATGATGTTTACGATTTCGCTGAAATGAGGTCCTTGGAAAAGTGACAGTGAAATCAGAATTGAAAACTTCTTACTTTCAAACTTTTCAACTTCCTGCTACGCATATTAAAAAAAATTGCGAAAATTATAATAATAAAACTTTAATTAAAACTCACGAGGCATTAGAATTTTAGTAGATCTTCTATATAAATGTAATAATTTTTTTGCACGAAAAAAATCGGACCTCATTCAAGTGAAGTAAAAGATTCTAAAGTCTAGTTATTAGGGACTCAGAAGACCACCAAACGCGAGAAGAGAACGCATCTAATAGAAAGGGACAGAGCAATCGGCCTTTTCATTCCCACACCCCGACTAACCTTGGGCTTAGGATGAATTTTCACGCGTAGGCTCGATTTGAAGAGAGGTTCTTCCTTCTCGCTAGATGGCGACAATTCTGATTTGTCGGTTTGGGGAGGTGACGTCACATCCGCCTTGTCGGCCGTTTCTTCTTTCGGCTTATCGACAGCGTCCGGTTTCACTTCGTCCGTGGTAGTCTCAATTTCGGCCACGCTTCCCTTCTCGTCCTTTACCGAATTAACGCGATGGCAAAAAATAATAAAAAACGGATGTAAGAAGCGTCCATGTGACAATGGGATCACCAAAACATACAGTACGAGGAACACATGAACGACAACGAAAACCAATGGTGGCAATGTAAACAGCAAATGAAATTGCCAAACACAAATTGATGAATTGGATTCATCGGGGGTCGCTTCTCATGCAGTAGTTGCTAAGGGTTACCTAATACTAATTAACTATAATCAAATGAAAATACTAATAGGATACTTAGAAATTCTAAAAGAAAAATTAAAATACATCATACCTACTTCAGAGATCTGAAGAAACATGCTATAGATCTCGATAAAGTCATAGTAAAACGACATAAGAACAGTAAATGACATTTATATAATTGTACTAGTGAAAGGGCATAAATTAATAGAAATCACAAGTACAATAATTAATACAACGTTACTAGTAGTATCAACTAAGATGTAACCTCGAATGTACATTGAACTAGATACTATGATCTTTCGAAATAAATAATTAAAATTGTTAGTGATTTTCTTATATGAACTTGATCTTACTAATAACGATAGGGTGTTAAATAATGCCATTAGACCGTCTTATGGAATAGTAAGAGAACCTACAACTATGAATACTTCAACATTAAGAACTACAGATGACAATACGAATCAAGAAAGTCAAAGTAATCTTACTGAATGCTGGAACATTAAAATCTTTACATGCTAATTTGATTTATAGTAGTATACAACAGTTACATTTTGAAATAAATACAAATTAAGATCTTACCTTCATGGAGGGCGAGTCGAGTTCATTCATGGTGGAATTGTTTTCATCCACTACAATCATGGCGTATTCCACGTCATCGCCATTGTGATCTATGGGAACATGTAATAATGTAACATAATTAAAATAACGCTTTTTTCTTTCGACAATCGTAGTATTGTCACAACAACAATAGCTTGAAGAAGCGGGTTTGGTCACTGACTATATTCTCAAACAATTATTCAAAAATGAATTGGTTTGTTTATAAGGTAAGCAGTTATTATTCTCTGATCTAGGCTAGTTTTGAAAATAATTCGCATGTTCTATGAGGAATTTATATTTTAGGAAATTTATATCTTTATAGATTTATCTATTTAAAATCTACGATTTATAATAGAACTGAGTGCGGGATTAAGAATATTTTATATATTGTTATTTAAATAAGCTGAAATAAAACGGAGGAAAAGACGTTACATTTTGTTAATCGAATGAATACAATTAAATAAAAAAACATGCATTTATAACATGCATAGCAAGACTATATTAATCTCGCACTCATTTTCGAATGTAAACTATAAATTCATTGATGAACATGATACATGCACGTGTGATTATGAGATATGACGGAACAGTTCAAACAACTACGTTGATGATGAGGCAAATTATAGAAAAACACCAAAACTAAAAATTCACAGCAGTGCTCAAGCGGTGCCAATTAACACTGATTTGTCTTTCTGAATTTAGATTCGTCATCAATGAACATATATTGATTACACGATTATACAGTCACTTTAACATTTTAAAACATAAATATATTTGAATGTGTGTAAGTGTTTATATGTATAGTATCTTATGTGTGTTACAATTGAAAACAACAAAATAATACAATAATTGGAATAAAAGTTATCTTTGTTATAAGTCGTTTTTCAGATAGTGTTGCAATGGCAAATATAAATTCTTTCTCTATAAAATCTTCAAAAGAGACAAAACAGTGTACGCGAACATCGACCATATTGAGTTGTGTCGAGCGTTCGTATCGCAGGATTTCTTCGTGTTAAAAAATAGCAATATTTCAATATGTATGTATGTAAATATGTTAGGCATGTGACAATATTTATATGTCATAATGATACGCCTCATTCCAATATTTAATTTGTCATACCTATTCGAGAACTGGGAATGAATGAATGACTTAATTTTGAAGTTCCAGTACCATCAAATTACCATACAAGTTTGTTTAATTCCGAAAGATTTAAAGTATTCTCCGACGTAGGCGTTCCTGCGACACGACCGTCGAGTGCTGGTCGTATGACGTCATACCTGCGTGCGCGCGGTGGTAATTAGCGATGCGTGCGTGTGCGTGCGTGTTGGTGTGTTGGTGTTGGTGTTGGCCGCATTCGAGCTTGCAGTGCGAGTGGCGGTGCGCGGGGTGCCCACCCGGCAGGAACTGCGGGTACACGTGGTGCGACCACTGCGGGAACAGCGGCGGGGACCTTGCACCAAAACACCGCCACAGATACCCGCAACCCCAACGACACGCGTAATGGGCACGAAGTGTTACGTTCACGTGTAACGAGTCGGGAGACACCCGCATGCCCCAGCGACATGCGTAAGGCAAGGAGTGTTATGGACGAGTTTTCAGAGATACATCGTCATCGAAGAGGAAAATAGACATAGATACCGACCAACACGCAATACACGCAAGGGGTAACGTAATGTGACGGACACGTAAGCAGAGATGGATTGTAATGACACGTAATAGAAAATAGGAATGTGAAAAAAACAAACGATGAATAGAATGAACAAGTGTAACAAGATTAAGAAGTAGGAGAAATTACAAAAATACAAAGAAGAGGAGAAGACATTGTAGAGAACACGAGGTGTAACGGATAAGGTTAACAATGTGGCCGAAAGAGGAAAAAAATTGAGAAAAAGTATGGATTGTACACAACGGATAGAAAATATGAGTTACATAATTCAAATGTGCAAGAATAGAAGACAATAGTACAAAGATACGAAGAGAAGGAACGGACAATACAGGATTTTATCAAACACATGCGTATTATGCATGATATAATGAGATAAATTAACATTATTTTAAAAGTAGTGAATGTAAACATGAAACAGTATTATTCGATGATTGAAAAATGATACGACACAAATAAATTATAAGCAAGCAAGCGGATAATCAACATTACAGGGTAAGTAAATAAGAGGATGAGACCAATTTGCAATGTAGAATGTGTATATTGAAATTAATAGCACGAATTACGTAAGTAGCATGTAAATGAAACCATGTGTGTCATCGTGAGTAAGTGTAGTGTATTGCGTAGTAATTATCGATGTTTTAGCATAGTAGTGTTGTGCCGTGAGTGTCGATAATCGAGCGTCGCAGCAGTGTGGGAGTACCGTAAATTTTACCAGTGTCCAAACCGTGACGCGATATCAAGCGGCGTGAAAAAGAGGAGAAACGACACACTTCAGATATACAGGTCAATAGGTAAACTTCAGTGTTCATATGTCGCTATCAAAATGTTTCCATGATTTTTTACTGAGACGTTAATCGTTATCACGTCATAACATTTAACATAAAAATAAAATATAACTTTGTGAAACATTTTTAAAACGCGTCTACAATGACACACCATACCCTATCGGCCAATGCGTTAAGTAAATATTTTGTAAACACAAATCTACTCGTATGTCTTATGTTAAATAACTGAAACAAATGTAAATCTCAATTTTGAAAGCGACTCGGTGAGCAGTGATAACCTAAAATAATGTTTACGTTCCTACTTTTTAAACATAATAAATCAACTTCTACGGTAATGGCGTTATTCCTGTAATGACATAATTACCGTATTATTATTTAGTGCCAAGCATAAAAAAGAAGCAACCGAATAGCAAAAGTTAAACAAAATTTAAACTAATGAAACTAGGATGGTTCGAGTGTGGAATAATAACTAGAAATATTAACTGACAGAACATTATATAAAAATAGGTTAGGAATTTATTAAAGTATCGACAACGTTCTACTGTGCACAGCACTACATGGATGTAATGATATAATGAGGTCATTAACATTAAATCTATTTACATTATTATTCAAAAATGTTATAAAGAAATTTATATCTTATTACAATATTTAAGGGAAAATCATAGACGAAATAAAATTATAACGGCTTGCGTCCTCAGCAGGCGATTTGTATATGGCAAAACTCAAGAAAAGTTAAAAGTCTAAAAATAAAACAAACAAAGAAAATGTTGAACAAAAGGCAAACGAGCAACTAAAAAATAACGAAATTAAATTTTGACGGCTTTGTTATTATTAAAATAATTAACATAACACTTTTCCCGCCCACATTACCACTGTATAACCGGGCGAATTTATTAACTGCCTAAAGACAGCTAAACCCAAATGTATGAGAAATAGCTAAAATTGCTCAAATGACTAATAAGAGGACTTGAGACTAAACTATAAAATTGTTTATAATGCCTATTTTTTAACCGGGAATGCATCGTTTGTGAATTATTTTTATAAAAATCGCCCCCATAGCCACAAGTAGTCTTTAAACATTTTAGCTATTCTCTGTACCGGAAAATGGACCGGTTTACTATATGTGTTTACATTAAGACAAATACTGATAAATGCGGCCTCTATATACGAATAACATATTTGTTATTTTTACAATCATTTTAAGATAAGAAGATTTTGCATTACTTTGATCGTTATAAAAATAATCATTGTCAATATTGCTCTGTTATTTAATTTTAAATAAAAAAATTATTTTAAATAAAAAACGTTTTATTTTTCAAATAACACAATAAAAATATATTTAAGATATTTTTTCTTTTTAAATTCAAACGTGCGCTTTCCTTAAAATAACATATTGTTCACTATTCAAGTAGCAAAGGAGCATGTAGTCCGCCTAACGATTAGTGGTTACCGCCACTGATGGCCATATAACATGTGACCAACCTCATATAAGATTAAAAATTCTACCTGAAGTCAGTCACTAATGCATTGCTACACTTGAGGAACAAATTGAATCGCTTCGGATAAGTATGTCTCACTTGTCACACACTTGCCTTGAAGTAGCGCTTAAAACTGCTGCTACATAAACAGATGTGGCGGTGGTGCCGCTGGAGTCGTGTCACAACTACGGCAGCAGTCGCGACTAACCGTAAGATGGATTCCATGCTCGTTTTACACTTAATTATTTCTAAAAAAAAGTTAAAAATGGCGTGTAGTTATATTGGGAGTGTATATGTACCGTGGTGGTCGTGCGCGTGGTGGGCGCGGCGCGCGCAGTCGGGCGGCGCGTGCGGCGGCTCGAGGATGTCGCGGTACTTCGACACCATCAGCACAGAGATGAAGTACACGATCGCCAGCGACAGGAACTGCGCTTGCTTCGTCTCCTCCTGGAATGGCCGAAAGGGTACTTTAATATACGAATACGACTTATGCGAAAAAGTATAAACATTATTTTTTCTTTTATTTTAAGGAACCTACACATTATGGGCTTACAGTAAAATACTATAATTTACTTTGCTACATTAAACAAATGTCGCATGAAATATGTTATGAACATCACGAAAGTTACATAGTACAAATGCAGAAATGTGAATCTTATTTACAAAAAACAAAAAAAAATTCACTAGACGCAATACCATAGTCCAATATACTTATACGAGTATTATGGGTCAAAAGATGAAAAAACATCCGAGGATGGTTTAATGTTAAAGTTTTATGGAAAACAAACTGGCCTGTGATGCATCTCAAATCATTCTAAAAAATCATTGAACCGAACATCGAACTTTTTCCCTTTTGAAGTCAGTTAATAAATCAAATCGAATAGCTTTCTAATCGATCACATTCCTAAATCGTGTATTTCCTACTTACCACATCTCTATAAATGACAGCTCGTAGTCTATTGACGTCCATGTCTTGAAGCAGTCTTTCCGGATCCTTCACTGGGCTTGACGCGTCTGCCAAACTCGCCACCACACTCTGTTCAAGTTGTACAAACAGACAAACGATTCAAAATACATTATTTGTGTAAGACAAAATCATGCATATACTTTTCTTTAAAAATATTTTATTACGACATTAATAGCGGCCTAATATTTAACAAATATAAAATACAGTATCTATATTATTCAGCTAAAAATATTTTTTAAAAGAACATTTTACTGCTATTTAACACATACATTATAAATCAACTACATATAAACACATATAAATGCACAGAAAACTAGAAAAGAAGTTTACGTTACTTTCATGAAAACTAATAACGTTCTAATGGTTATTGTCTACGTCATAATAATTATATATTATCTTACTATTCGTATACTGTCGGTCAATCTACCTACTTGCTAACACCCTGTATGACAAGTACACGCGCAAGGTACTTTTGACTACTTTTAACCCTTCCTTAACAACGTGAAGGATACGAGGACAGCACAAACTATAGGTAGTTTCATATTTATTATACAAAACCCTCTCTACAAAATGTGGGTTGAAACATAAATATGCTTCTTGCTTTCTCGTGCAGTGTTTATAATTTTAAGCAGGTAATTTTGTATGAAAGGGAACGCTGAATGTTTCATCTCTTTCTTATTGTGAAAAAGAAGAACAAATGTGTTGTTGTCTCTGTTTTGCACGCTAATCCGTAAACGAAAACAAGATAATAAGGGCAAGACAGGATTATGCTGCCGGGATGCTATCCCAGTTCTTCCCCGGAATTTAATATTCAGGTACTCCGAGGGATTTATTTAGGGTAAACCAAATAAGTCCAATAACTAATATTAGGTTTTTGGTATCAAAGTACTGGAACCACATAAGTGTGAAAGTGATAATCAATTTAGTTTCAAAGAATTATGTTTATTAGTGTTTATAAATGAGGCATGGCATGGGTATGTGTGTGTCTGAAAGATCATCAAAAGTCATTTCTAAACCTCCCAATTAGTAAATCACGAGTATGATAAAGTACAAGGAGTTCATGGTCTCTAAAGAGAATTATTTAAGATTCCGCATACAATTTTGAAAATGATGTTTGTGGTGTCATCAAAAATCATTAGCACCCCAATTAGTAAATCACGCGTCAGACGAAGTACCAGGGCCCCATTACCCCTTAAGAGATATTACCTTAGCGTCCGCATCGTCCCGGCCGGCGCGCGCGGCGGCGCACCGCTGGCGCTCCTTGCACTCCAGACAGTTGCGGACGGCACACGTGCACACCTGTAGCACACACACTAGCTACCGCTACGGACTATAAGACTGATACCCTGCTGTTTATGCGCGCCTGGTACACGGTAGTACAGTTTAACCCGTTCACTGGTTTTCATAATTATGCTAGTACCCAAAACAGGGTTTATGTATAATAAACAGCAGAGTCAGTTTAGTCTATAGATAAATTTCAAAAACTATGAAAATGATACGTAACTTCAAAATACTAATGAACTTCACTTTAAATAATGGAATAAAACTAAACAAAATTACCTCTAATTTAACATCTTGTCATCTTAGATTTTATGAAGTATTTCCGTCTATAATTTGTATAAATATAATGATTACTAGATAAGTTTAACAAAAACATCTATTTCATTATTTTCCAATTGAAAAAAACTATCTATTAAAACAGTTTCCACAAAAAATATCTAACCATAATGAAAGCTGAAAACATTTAAAACTATATGTACACGGTCAAAGATTTAAAAGTCTAATATAAATAAATAAATAATAATACACTATAACTCCCTATTTGAAGATTCAAACACAATATTACGGAAATTTATAAACACTTAAGAATACCAGTACACAACGATTAAATCGGCTCGAAAATTTCAATCGTACGAGCTAATAACTATCACTACATAACACGAACATTCTGTTCACAAAAATGGCATTCGCGCTACGATTGACTGCGATTGACAATTATGTACTAAAGCAAACGAACAAAAACGAACAGTGTCTCACGGAAATATGTATAGAATGGTAGTTATCTGCTATACTTTCTTTTAATACCAGATATCGACTTTATATTTGACAAGAAAAAAACTGAAGTTATTACCGTCGATTAAGAACAAGGTTCGTCCATGTTCGTCATATAAGTCACATAATTATCTGTCAATCGTAATGAACCGTTCGCTGGCCGTAGGATGGTCCTTGTTTACTCACCAGCCGTAGACACTGTCTTAGAATGCCCCCACTGGACATGTTCTTCTCTGCCTCTAGCTCGGCGAAGTTGAGCGCGCTGGCGAAGATGAGCACGTCGGCCATAGACACCAGCCGCTGGAGGAACGTCACCGCCACCTCCACGGGCATGCCCTGCGTCGGCTCTATCACGTCCAGCTCGTTCTGAACACCATGTCATAAAGTTACCGAAACATCGAAAGTAATATTGTTATTTTTGAAGACGCCGTATTATATGTAATAATAACAATTAACAAGTAGATATATGTAAGTTAGCCACTTGTTTTCACCGTAATGCAAAATTAATTCACTTTAAAAAAGGTGTAGCGCCGATACCCTCGATCAGACCATACTGGATATGTGACATGATTTCATTTTTCTTTTGACTGTTGAGAAGTATAGATTTTACATTCGTCTATTCGAATCAAGAAGATTTGTTTTTATTTCCTAGAGCAACAATAAATTAAACACTTAACACTAATTTAAATCCCTGTATATTGTATAATACCATAACGTAAGTAACAGTTTTAGAAGTGAATAATCGCAATTAAAAACCACACAAAAATTGTCTCACACACATATTAGCACAAAAAATACAAAAATAATATGATTGTTCTTACAACCCGCATCATTTATCCACAACTCACATTAGGTGACGTCGCAGAAGCCAGCAACGGGAGCAATCCGCCGCACGCGATGATGAGGTTGTCGGCCAGCTGGCTGATGAGGTGCACGGTGTTCACCACGAAGATCGCGTTCTCGCTGCTGTTCACGAAGTCTATCACCGACTTCGTGGAGTGACTGCGCCACACCTGGAATATACAAGACATATTGTATTGCTCATTTTTCATTCTTTTGAACAATCTAAAGGTTTAATCAATCCGACTATCGAATTTTATCAAAAACGAACAGATTAACCTGTAAGTAAGCAAGGAGGGTTTATATTGCACTAAACTATTTCGGCAAAGTACAAGGAGTTCAAAAAACTTTGATAAGTTTTTGAATGTATATATGTTTCCTCAGTGTGTTTGCGTTCACGGTTAAAACAATTGATTATTATTAATTCCAAAAAACAGATATTATCATTGGAAAAATCAAGGTTCTTGGGATCCGAAATTTAGGATTAGACGGAGATATCGAAAGGGTAAGATTTTAAACTATCGCGCTAGACTTTGATTATTGAACATTCAATTATTTCTTAACGATAATAAAATATATAAATTTAAACTTACAAATCACACACGTTATTTTCTTGAAACAACTAACTTTAAATTTTCAAGCGGCATTCACCCTACTTTACTACTTTACTACACCATATCCCGCAGAAACAACTCCAACACCCTCCCACAATACCTGTATATCGGTTTCGAGCGAGAACAGCACGTCGGAGAGCAGCCGCTGGTGGATGTAGGACCAGCGGAACTCGGGGATCCTGAAGGGCGGGCGCGTGGGCCCCGGGGAGAACATCGGCCGGCTGCAGCGAGACGGACGCCTGCTTTCTGTAACATTAGTGATACCATTATTTTTTAATTAGTTCTTCTTACTTTTTATAAAACAATGTGGTGCGGTTTCGGAAATATTTTACAACTATTTCATACCCGCAGCTTCGCTCGCGCTAATGCGTATATTCGCACAAAGAGGCCTTAGGTATCAAAGTAGGTTGTAGGTACAAAAGTTACTTTTCTATCCCTCGGGAGCAGTACGTTTTTTCAGGATGAAATGTATGTCCTTTTTTGGACCCCGTACTATGTGTGAGTAACATTT
Organism: Urbanus proteus proteus; assembly: GCA_018251915.1. Classification (NCBI taxonomy): domain Eukaryota; kingdom Metazoa; phylum Arthropoda; class Insecta; order Lepidoptera; family Hesperiidae; genus Urbanus; species Urbanus proteus. The sequence goes on from DWPV01000039.1 coordinate 13,951, forward strand.
CATAATGATCGGTTGAGCAGTTAAGTCGTGAGGCATTACAAACAAACAAACAAACAAATAAACGGACATTCCCATTTATAATAACTAACTATTGCCTGAATAATAGCGCATTTCCACACTACATTATGTCATTGTGTGCACATACAAAATGTATTTAGAAGAAAATGCCGTTTATTTGATTTTATCATAGTACATTTACTTGAATTTTTAATTTAATTATTGAATTGTTTAGCAACATTATTCTGATTGGACTAACTAGACTAACTGATATAACGAACATCGAATAATTATGAAAACTTTATGCTACATACTCATTATGCAAATTTTCTATTGAAAACTACATTTTAAATACAACTTCTTCGATATTACAGGTAAAATTCTTACCGAAATGATTAGAATCCACTTGAGTGCTCGTAGAAGCACTTCGTGGCCTCCTTGGCGACGTTGAAGTGTTTGTACCTTGAGAGGCGACACCTTCGGTCCTATTGCCATCCTGCTTCATCTCACCGTCTCCGGGTAAGCTGACGCGTCGTTTCTCTCTCTCACTCTCCCTATTCCTATCTTCTTCGGCTTCATGCTCTTTCTTATTTGCCAGCGATATATTTTCACTGATAGTTGAAATTGGAGGTATTTCAGGCGATTCGTCTCCTTCTGTTTCATTAGACTCTTCTCTTTGGTCCTCCTTAGGCATATCTTCCGTTTCATTTTCTGGTTCACTTTTAGCTTCCTCTTTTGATGGCTGCTCGATTTCAGGGTCGATAACCAACTCTTCATCCGGTGGTAGCACGTCGCTCTCTTGCGGTAACTCGGGTACAGTTTCCTTTTGAGGACTACTATGTTCACTGCTAACGTTTTCTTGGACTTCACCCTTTGAAACAACTGTTGTTATTATATCATTTACAATATCATTAGCAATAGTTTCAACAGTTTGTTTCTGGTCTAGTATATCTTCAATATCTTGTTCTAAATCGTCTCGGCCATTAGGCGTGTTACCCTCTGAATGCAATCCTCCGGAAATAGCACCAGAATCCGTGTCATCGTCTGTTTTCGACCGCACAGTTTCTAGAGCAATCGTTAAAACATCATTAACAATATTAATCGCAATATGTTTAGGATCATCGTTGGTCACGATTTCATCCGACATACCGTCATTTTTATCTTGACTTTTCTTTGGACTAGTAGCTTCGCTGGGTGTCAGGTATAGTTCGGACGGATCAGATAGTTCAGATTCTCTCTCCGTTATAACGTTTAAGCCTTCTGCTATCCGTTCAGGACTGGCAGTTTCACTTGCGGATAGACTAGATGGAATGCCTTCGCTTTTGTCGGTATTATCATTATTATCATCCCTGGAGACATTGTCTCCTACGTCCCTAACTGGAATGTAATCGAGACTACCTTGTCTCGTGAGAGTCTTATCAGTTTTCTCCGAATCGGCTTCAATCGTTCCGATTCCTGATTCCGAGCTCTCTAGTAACTTATTCTCAATAATTGATTGTACTAATTCATTTTCAGCATTGAGCGATTCCGGCTTGGAGGCCTCTCCTTCGTCGACAGCGTGTTCGACTTCATTATCTGTACATTTAAGACTATCACAACCGCCTTCCTCGGGCACTTCGGTGTTCACTTCCTTGGCAGGACTATGCACTTTACACACTTCACTATACACTACTGTAGTCCGACTGTCTTCGACGTCATCACTGGCACTGGTTTTGGACTTGGAACATATGCAGTTTCCTTCGACTTCCCGTAAGGACAGGCCCTTGCCGATTTCGGTTTGGGCCGCGTGGTTGAGGACGTTTTGTTTCCGGATGGATACGGGGGAGCTTTCGCTTTCGTCTGTGTCTGGGATGGTCTTGGTGGTGGTGGTGGTGGCGGTGGCGCCGTCCGCGTGGCGGTCCCAGCCCGAGATGGTGGAGATGGGCCGCTGCTGGCGCTCGGCGGGGTCCGTGATGTTGTCGGCGCGCCGCTGCTCGTAGTGCTCGTACATTTGCGCGAATTGTAACTTGAACTCTTCGTATGACACCTGGAAAAAGTAATAGAAACGTTAATTTTCTCCGATATAATAAACAACTCTACGTACAACTAAGTGAACTATTCGTGAAAATTTTCGACTTTTGGTTTTACATTTGGCTTTTCATTTTAATCAAGCTATCAAATGTAAATAGCAGTAACACCATTAAAATATCTTTAAAACGAATGCCACGCAGGCACTTTTCTTATACCACTATCAGATCTTAACGTAAATACATATGATTTTTTAAATACGTAAGATTATATAAACATCCGCTCACCTTAGAATGTACAATCGCGAGCGTATCCACCCACACCCGCCAACCACCATACTCATGCTTGATCGCATGGTGCAGTAGCATTCTGAACAACGAATACACCATATCGGATATCTTCTGTTCCTCTGCGTTCTTGGGGTGTATGTATGCCATGGCTATCAGCCACTCCTGCCACACCGACATCTGCAGCACTGTCCGTCGGTTCTCCCGGTTGTTGCTGCAGAGCAGCGTCATGTCGGAGAGGAACAGCTTCTTCACTTCTAACAGCTGTTCCGTTTGCTTTGATTGTCGGATCAGCGTCGCGACCACTTTCAGGATCACTGTGGGGGTAATTATTGAGCGATTAATATACAGATTAAAATATGAAAGTTTACGTTCATAGAAGTGCAAATAAGAAATATTTGATGGTTGTTAAAGCCTTCATCAGCTAAAAAGATCGTGTACAAAACATAAAGTTAAACGTCATTTTTAATGTACCGTACTTTTAATGTTACTGATCCTAAAAGATGCGTGATTTTATCAGATGCGAGGACTTACAAGTATAAGATGTGTGGGCCTATTAGATGTGTTGTTTCATCAGATGTGTGATCCTTTAAGATGTATGGTCTTATAAGATGTGTGGTCCTATTGGATGTTTTGTCTTATAAGATGTGTGGTCCTATTGGATGTGTTGTCTCATCAGATGTGTGATCCTTTAAGATGTGTGATCCTATAACATGTGTGGTCCTATAAGTTATGTAGTCTTATAAGATGAGTAGTTCTATAAGTTGTGTGGTCTTATAAGATTTGCGGTCCTATAAGGTGTGCGGTCATATAAGATGTGCGGTCCTATAAGATGTGCGGCCCTAAGGTGTATACTGACTGGGGTTCTCGAGGCGGAAGTGCGGCTGCGGCTCGGGGTGGCTGGTGTAGAGGATCTGCTGGCCGACGTGCTCGGTGAGCAGCTCGTACAGCGCGTTGTACACGGCCAGCGCCAGCGCGTCGCCGCCGCTCGCCAGCCGCGTGGCCAGCAGCGTGTACAGGTTGTGCGGGGACATCACGTCGTACTTGCGTCTGGGGGAGAGAACGTCCAATATAGTAGGTAGTGTAGTTAGTGAATTGAAAAATAAGAGTATACAGATCGGTGGTCACTGTGGCTGGTTTAGGTTTGTTTTTGACGCGATCGCAACCTACTTAGACGCCCGCGTAGAGGCACAAGCTTTAGGAAGAGCGCGCGGGAATCACGCGTAAATCACGCGCAAATGGCCCAACGCACGGCAATCGGTCAGTCCTTACTCAATTGCCTTAAATAACAAGGGCACGCTCAGTATTTTTTTACCGTTTGTTTTTATAGAATATAGAAGTGTTTTTATAGTTTTGTAATAGAAAATATTCGATAACGATTCGATTCGATTTAACTTGTTTTTATAAAATGTATCCTCAAGACCATGATTTCCTATAATACGTATGTACAAAATTTTCAATACTCACTTGTGCGTACTCCGGCTCAAGAAGAAACCGAGTAGCTTTAGAGCTTGTAGCCTTATGAGCTGGCTCTCCGATGACAACAGTTTGAAGATTGTCCTAACTCCTCCCTGGGAATGAAATTCACTCAATATTTATTTATTCATTTTGAAAATTAAAACAGATTGTTTAAGTGAATCTATTATTATACCTTGGCATCAAACGCGGGCACCATTGAACTGGGATGTTCAGACATGAGAGAAATCAGCATCTGAAGAACATCGTGCAGATTTTCGTCCTGAAATAAAAATTGTACAAATTCATTATAACGTATTTTATATGATTATAAATTCATATTAATAATTCAGTCATAAGATCAAAAAAATTATAATGTTTCCTCACCTCGTGCATAGTAGTCAAATAGTTGAGTAACGCCTGAAGTTCGTCTTCTTTGACGCCGTTGCCGATCATGATCAGCTGTTTCAGGAATAGTAGGATGTACGCTCGGATGGTCAGGATGTCCTTGTGTGCTGGGCGAGGGCCATCTAAAAATATTCAAAATATATTGAATGCAACGTGTCTTAATGTAAATTTGGATAATCGAAATGGCGATCTGTTTTATAACAAAGTGTCTATAAAAATTGACTGGAATAAAAGTTTTTTTTAGAATAGGATTAGATTAGTAAATTAAAGTTTGATTTTAAGCCTGAGGAGCGAGTTTAAATTCAAGGTCTAATTGAATTGATTGATTAAAAAAATATCATTTTCTTTAACTACATAATAAAAACATCAAACATTAATAAATTCCTATTTTTATTAAATTCATTTCTATTCTTGTTTTTTTTCAAGATTGATTTCGAATCTTAATGCTGTAACCCCTAATCAATGTAAAGGCGTTATTCCACTTACCGATCCCCTTAGGATTGATCCCGCTCTTCGTCCTGGGGTTGACCACCCAGTAGTAGTACTTGAGCGTGTGCACCGTCTGCAGCACGGTGCTGACGCGGCGCACGCTGCCGTATATGTGCGCGTCCGCCAGGAAGTCCGTCGCCAGGTAGCAGTACAGGCGCGCCTGCACCGCCGCCGGCGTGTGGATCCACAGCGCCGGGTTGAACAGCACGTGGTCCAGCAGCTGCCAGGTCAGAAACGATTGGCAGAACGACTGCCGTTAGCATAGACCTTTTACTGTCCGATGGTTGCGAGCGTATGCGTACTCTTGCTTTGTTCGTCCCTAATCATTCGTTCATTTTAAGTTGTATTACGACATATTATTTTTTATTAACGCGAAAGTAAAAAAGGATGATTATATAGACAAAAAAGGAGATTTTGTTAAAGGTTTTCAACCACATCACGAAATAAGGGTTACATGCTGATTAAAGCATTCAATGAACAGGACATCAATTGAATAGAAGATGAAATTTTAATTACAAAACAGATTATCACTATTTTATTATCGATATATGTAATATCTTTCTCTGGGTCGATACTATTTATTATTTAAACATATTTCATGAAATACCTTTACACCTTCTCTACTAATCTGATCAAGCGTTCCCCTTGTGCAAAAGCTGCAAACTTTCGGAACTTGTAACCCATCAACTACTTGGTGACTTATAATTATTGTAATAAGTCTGTGTGTGCGTTTGTGAATCTACATACGTTTTTACAAAATCGAAAAGCACTTCATAAGTGTTGTCGTGATTGATTGCAGTGTTTAATGTTCTGTGTTAATTAAAAAAAATATTTGAACAAACGAAATATTGTGGGAAATATGATATTATTTTAAATATTACTTAGAAGTGTCGATTTACAAACATATCTATAATTTGAGTATTACAGCAAAATTTAAAGGTTATTTTTCTCTGAAACCATTATTGTCAGAGTCATTCATTCAGTTCATTCATTTTGAGATACCTTTTCACAAATATTTTCTTGTAAATCGACTTCCTTGTAGTCATATGACCTTAACATCTTTATTTTCGTGAACAAAATGGGTGTGCATATTAAATAATTACAGTAGGTAAATGTATCATGTGAACAGTCGTGGAAGGGTCGTGGAAGCAAGAGGGGCATGCGCTGACAACCATCGATAACTAAACGGTTCAGGATTGACGAAATAAAAATAAAGACTTATAATACGTGGTAAAAAACGTAGCGAATGAAAGAATTTTATCAATAAAACTGTAATGCTTTCAAAGGAATTTTACGTCAGTTATCAATTTTAAAACAAAAAACTTTACATTGTGTATACGTACGATCACAGGACAACAACGTAACGAAGGAAGAACCAAGCTTTATAGTAGGTACTTGACAATTTAAACAATACACACAGCCGAAGATAGAACCTACTCCTTCTCGAAATTGGTTAATAAAACGATTTATAACGACACTCATGAAAACCACACACAGCGTTAATAACAATCATGCGACCGCAGCGACGCCCTTAAACGTTGAAAATGTATCATTTTACGGCAAAAATAAATATTTTACGGTGTTATTTATTTTTACTGGCGCCGAGGCTCGTTATAAATTTCTCCCCGAAGCAATTTTCTCCCTTACTTAGGGTGCAATACGGCATAAACCCCCATTCATCGCCGGCAGCAGAAATTACGTAGCAGCCGAGATTTGATCGCAAATTAATATTTCAGGGAAGGCGCAATGTTAATTTACGTTCTTAATTTCGTTGAACGCAACCGACCGACTCCGCTCGAGCGATCCGTAAACTTGTAATTAAAGACCACTAAAAGTAAAGATGGAACTTTTTGCCCTTTCGAGCCCTGCCTCCCATAACGTCTGGTTTCCTAACTATACATATATATCCAAAAAAACTAGCTACGAGCACAAGTTAAAGTTAAAGAATGTTTCGTAACATTTAAAAATACAGTAGGTATAAATAAAATTATAATATTTATTGGAGGTCCATTTTTTTGTATATAATCGATTCTTTGGATGATTTATGAATAACAAAATAGCTTAGCTGCAGATTTTTAAAATACTCCAGTTTTTAAAATACTGACGAAGTTTTTAAGATATAACGCTAAAAATAATAATTTTCAAATAAATAGTTGCGAAAGACTTTAATTACAAAAATATCCATGAAGCCCAACTAAAGTTAAATTTAATTAATTTTACAGATAGAGATGAAAAGTGCTAAAGCGTAATGAGTACTTTGTGCTCAACACAGTAATTAGCATATTCCGATGCTCCGCCTGCATACAAGCGAAAGCCAAGCTTTGCATAATATTATCCGGCCCATTTCTCCGCCGCTGGTCATCACTCACTTAGCAAATGAGAACATTCATTCGCAATAATTAACACATTAAAAATTCACATTGAAAAAAATACCATACATTTATTTTTGCACTGATAAAATGTGCGGTGTAGTATTTCGAATTTTTATTAAACAGTCCAACCGTTATATCGTATTCAATATTTTTATGTTGAAGACTTGAATGTTTATCGCATTTTATGGATTTAAGTGAGCAATGCGTATGACCATAAAACGTCGAAAGAAAAAACCAAAATTATTCAAAAACAGCTGAAAAAAGTACAAATTATTATCTTGCGCACAACAAACTGAAATAACACTAATTAGTTGAAATTAAGATTGTGACACAGAAAAAGCAGCAAATAAAATGTAGAAATTTCGTTTACAAGTGACAGTGTAATATTGAAGTGCTTTTAATATTATGACTACATATTATCAAAAACAAAACGTTGCTTTTACAACATTGCAACTCTGTGCCAACTTTTTATAGATTACAATCTTCAAGTGCAGTTACTTTTTATATGTATTCCACTCTGCTTACAATTAAAATAAATATTTGAACGAGTAAATATTTAAAAATTTAAAGTATAACTAAATATAAACATAAGAATTAAAAAAGTTGCTGTTTTTACTTTTGACATAACACAATAAAAGTGATTTAGACAACTATAAATATGATCATTAATATAGTGTTTTTGTTACATTGAAGTAGCAAATCAACAAGCAGTCCACGTGACTTACAATTTCTGCCCACCATAGGCATCTGACTCCATACAGAATAAGGATTATTTTTGAAGTCGATTACAGATGTGCTGTCACTATGAGGAATAAGGTGATTACCCTATATGTAAGTCAGCCGACATCCACATCTTCCATATAGTCCTCAAAGATAACATTGTATTAATGATGTGAGGTACTTGGCGTCGATCTCGTATCGCGTCTAGAGTTGATTACCAAGATTTACTGCCGGCAGTTATCCACTTATCCACTTACCATCAGGTAGACAAACATGCTCGTATGCTGCTACACCTATAAAACAAACAATGTCAACCAGCACCCAAACCATACCTGTTTGAGCAGCAGGTCCGAGTTCGGCGAGCAGCTAGTGACGAGATGCTTGGTGAGGTGCAGGAAGGAGGCGAGCGTGTCCGGCGTGAGGTGGTCGCGGCCGCAGCGCTGCAGCATGTGCGAGATGACGAGGAAGCCGCGGCACTGCAGCACGTGCTGCTGCACCGTGCCGCACGACTCCACCAGGGAGCACACGAACCCGAGGAGCTTCGAGCTGGAAACAAATAAAACGACTGCTTAAAAGCTGCATTTTTTTTATCAAGCAGCAAACGAGCATGTCGTGCACGTATAGTTTTAATGGGGTATTAGCAAACGAATATGAGGTGGATCGACATTGCCACCAATAAACACCCGTGATCAAATCCAGATAAAATAAGAATCCTTACTAAGATCGATAACCTATAGTAAGGGCGAAGCATCTTTGATGGGCTTCAGGTGGAATACGTGTTATATATGTACTTAATCTTACGGTGAACAGCATACTGCAATATATGCATAGAACAAACGTATTACTTAAAAAAATATGTGTAACCGATTTGTATATGTTCTGATATATAATATATTCGCTTATTTGTTACAGCCTTTCGCCGCAACGACCCTCTTGACACGAGTGTCATTAGTATCATTACTACGGGTTCATCGCTAAGTCGCGTACGTTGAAGAGCGGGCGCACCCGCTCGTGTTATGTTTGCCTGGTCGGATTACGTTAATCGTCACGGATTTGTTACCCAATTTGCCGTGACGTTCGACACACATAGTTTGCGCAAATTACATTATTGTCAATTGAGAACAAACGATCGATACAGATCGGGGGAGATGATTCCCGCTCCCTCCTGCGACCCTGGCACGGGTTTCATCATTTATTCAGGGTAACGTTTCCCTAACTAATCAGGGTGCGATTATTATGCCTTTGATGTTGGAGCCTAGTTTTGATGGCATCCTTAGTAAACGGTATTAAACAGATCTATGCTGAATGATAAGTACGTTTGAATACATAGATTATATTATTCGGTATTATTACGTTATTGTACTTCGTTCGTCTTTTAAATCCTTATACCGTCTTAATTTAATCCTGCCTGACCTGTAAACTTTTTGCTAATTAACAGACACAGCTTTGTACTAACTATTCACGGATAAACGGATTATAGAGCCAAAAGTTTCTTTGCCAAGTGGAACGTTGAGTGGCGCTTAAAATGGCAAAGCGGAAATGGGAATATTGTTAAGTATTGAAACGGAAATATCCAAAAGTGTAATTAATCTTCTTTCACTCTTTGGACGATAGAATCTGATATTTCCTAGCATTGACCTGACCGTGACTCCTCTTTTGATTTCCCGTGACCTCCATATTCAGAAACAATAACAGAACAATATATTGTTCTTTGAAAACAATGTCGTAAAACATCGCTCGACATTATTGTTCGCACTATCATTCGAGTATTTCCTTTATCTTCATTTTAGTGTGTATTATTATATGAGACCTCTATTAATCACGCCACAAGTACGTCGTATGATCGTCTTTGTAAGTCGCATGATCGACCACTCGAGCCTGCATAAATTAGACCCCAAATCACCTCTGCGGAGTTTATATCGCGTCCGATTTACAGTATGATGTGGGTCGACATCAATGGATGACACCTTGGGGATAAACGGCCAATTTTGTACATTGACGAGTATGCTTTCTATTTTATAAATGTAATAGGATTAACAATAATAATAGTTAATATAGAGTCCAATCTTAAATGGACAAGAATCTGAATGATTTGTGATTCGACCCTGAAAGCACAACAGTCATACTTATTTTAATTTATCTAATAAAAGCCTTGTAAAAAGCTGCTGTACCTATTTTTTATTAAATAATGTAAGGGGGATGAAATTGGGACGTTTCGACTTAGTCTCAGAGACCCTTAAAATTAATATCAAGTAGGTAAGACTCTAATATTATCTGGGGTTAACTATAGATAGAAGATCATATCCAGAAGAAGATCCATAGGCAGAAGTGGTCAGTTACCATCAGATGGAATACATTCTTTTTTGCTACTTTATAAATAGGTCCGCAGTCTGTAACTAAGTTGGTTTGCTATAATGACACAATTCCATAATACAAATCCACGCGCACACAATTCGATTTAAAACTTGAACCGAACTAACTAGCAGTGGTACCATATAAATTGTTTCCACCAAAACGCTTCATAAATTTGCTCGCTACCCGGAGTCGACACCAGGCAATTAGATGTTGTCAGGAGTTACTTCATTGCCTCTATTAACCGACCGTCTTGAGATGTCGGTTAAACTCCTTAGGAGGTTATGGACCGACACAGAAAGTGCATTTAGCCGGGTAACGTAACCGAAGGCACTTGGAATATTAATGAATGAGTCGAGCTTAGAGGAAGCTGAACACTTCATAATAATGTATGTGCTTTGCCTGTAGTTGATTTAGTTCGGCAATTTTAACACAAGTAAGCTTTAAGTGAGCAGCCCTTTGATACGAATCGAGTTATTGTAAACTTGGTGTATTTCATACGATACTAATTAAGCTATTAGAAGCTTACTCGTGGTTCTGAATATAGAATTAATTATACAGTTATAAAGAAATTATTATCACACTAACTTTATTGGAGGCTAACTAACACAAACCTTTTCAATTCTGAAATATACCATGTTGAACTAGCGTGCAGTTTATTTGTTGGTTCATTTTGTGTTTGTCTAGCTCCCCGTTGCAAACTTTGCGCCATATTTACAAGCATCAGAGAAACATTTACAATCTGAATTCAGCCTTTTCTGAACCTACGAATTCGTACACATTTCTAAGTGTGATCCATGGAATCCATTGTATGCATTGTATTCAAGTGTGGTAATTTATTCAGATCAGTTTCACCAAAAGTACCAGGCGAGCATACCATAGCATGGGGTCGCGTTTGGGGTCGGTGGCGGGCGCGTCGTGCGGCAGGTCGAGCTGAGCGAACAGCGGGAACAACACTTGCACCCCGCCGATCGAGTTGAGCGCGCTGTGAATTGAGTGGGTCACTACCGCTTTCACTTCCTGGAAATAAACAGTAGAATTACACATTTGAGAATTTGAAATAGCATTGTCATGTTATGTAGCGTATCTGCGAATGCTAGACGCTGTGAGAATTTGCCTGTAACATTCTTTTCTATTTTATGTTAGTCTTTGCTCCTTGATTTTTTGTTAATTGTTTGCAAAATCAAGCTGTTGGAAAATGTTAATTGTTTGCTCAGTTCAATTATAGCAGCTCGATTGTTATACGTAAATGTAGCCTATCTTTACTCTAAAATGTATATTTCATACTTTAATCTTTCAAGAACAAGCTATACTTTGTGCTTCTTGTACATACTGGTGTATTGCTGACCAAGTGACGTATAAAGTGCAAGCCGGAGTCAGCGAGACAATATGAACGTGAGTAATGAAAACGGCTGTCTCAAAGAAACGGCGTCTAGCTGGGAATTTAATCAGAGAAAATAAGTCGACTGGGAACCATTAAACTATTTCTTAGGATGTAAGTTATAGTGAAAAGTACAATTTAATAGATACTTATAAATAACTAAAAAAATACATAAACAGGAGCATTTTTCAATGCGGATTTTGATAAAAGTTTAAATTGCATAATTAGTTGTTCAAAAAATCTATTTCTCTACCCAGGAATGGAACGACTTTATTTTGGAAAAAATACCCTGCATTATTGCGGCATCGGATAGTGTTGCCTTATAAGGATTAAAATTCAGAAAACTATACATGTCTAACATGAACAAATTATTGGAAAGGGCTTATTTTTAAGAAAATACATTTATCCATACATTCCCTTATATAGCCTTTATTAACTTACACATTAGTTCTGTTTTTATGTTACCCTGTACAACCGAATTTATTAACCCTTTCTATTGTTACCATGCGTACTAAGGGTACATAAATGTTTATAGAATCAGTGAATGGATAGATAAACCCAAAGGTATATCGGGGTACTACATAAAAAAGTGTTCAGGGAAAAAACGAGAAGGAAAAGAATTAGAAAGGGAGAGAAATAAGGCGAAAGAACGATACAGGTATCTCTTTCTTTGTCCCTATTCGGGATATACAAAATATAATAATTACGAACGGACAAAAAATAGTCTTATTTCTATCTCATTCTAAATGTAATTGACGCAGCAGCAATTGACATCTAATTACAATTTCCGACTTAACCCTTTACATTCTCATTACAAGTACCAGGCGAGCATACACTCGAGGAACTTACCTGTAGCATCAACGCGTGGGGCGTATGAACAAAGTACGATACGTTCCCTTTGGGCGCCGACTGTAGGCACAGTTGGCCATCTGTCGCCACCGGGTTGTACATGAATACAATGGCGGACGATAGTTTCCCGTCGTAGAGCACCTGCGTTTTAGTAACACGAATAAATATTAACAAGTACTGACATAGTATAAAAAATACAAAAATGTGTTTGCATAGAAGGCAAAGGCACTTTGAACTTTTTCTTGTAAAATGTTATATTTATTTTTTTAAATTACTTATTGAAACCACTCTATGAGAATTAATAAAACATAACAACAATATTAAAAGAAAACCAAGTAGCTTCAAGTAATAATATCTTAGAAAAATACTCTAGAATACCCTGAATACCAATAATACCACGCAATGTTACACACAAAATATTGAAGACAAGCCAAGCAAATAACACCATAGCACCCTTAATGAAATGAGTCCAGTCTTCATTACTACCAGTTACTCTAGTAAGTCAGTTACAGAATTACAATGATCATTAAATGGCTACTTAAATGACTTATAAATTAGCTTATTAACATACCACAAATTTAAATACAAATACAAGAAACATATAAGGGTCTACTATATAACGATAAGTCTACAATTATCTATTTACGTCTACATTATAAATTGATTATTAAGAGTTTATAAAAAAAACTATGAATAACCTACCTACTTAGCGCTACTTTTCAAGATACCTTAGGCTCCTTAGAAGATGCATATGTGATCAATTGTTAAACCTGATCTATTTAATAAGTTCTTTGGAAGCAGGGTTCACTTCACATGAACTCACTGCTCGTTTACCAAATAGAATAGTAATTAAATCCGAATAAAAATTAATAATAAACCATTTCGTCCAAACGCCACGTAACTCGGCAAGACATATGCAATATCTCCGTCTGTCTGATTCAATTACGAGGCGAACACAGTTATGAGAAAATTATGTTTAGTAGAACAAACTCAATAACGATTGGGTTGCTGGCCGAACACTATTATTTTACTGGAATTAATTTGGCAATAGAATAGGGCTGCGTAATGTTATTTTAATTTTCCAAAATAAAAGAAAAACGTTATAGATGTAAATCTTCTAATAATACGCGAACTTTGAACTACTTATCAACCACCAGAAATACTCTGCTCCATCCAGCGTTGTATTTATCATTTATATCGTGATGAAACAAAAGTATTTATTGACACGATCTCTTTTATATAATTTCTGATATGACATGCAAAAATAATACTTATAACCATACCAATCTAGATAATCACTACTTACCAAAAGTTATCTACAAAGAGAAACTTACCTTATTATTAATTACCGTGATTAATGTGTTAACCCATACCTTTGAAAGTTAATTTGTACGACAAGAAAAGATAATCCGAAATTTACGTATCAGCTCCAAAGATAATATCAAAATATACCTAAATCAGAATCTTGCTTGAGTATTGCTCGTTTTGCTTTATTTTTATTTTATAAGATGCGTTTATTCTATTTTCACATGTTTACATTATTAATTTAATTAATCGAATAATAACAGTTACGGTTTATTTTACAACTGTATTAAATTCATTTGTACTAGATATGCTCGGTCTGTTTATAGTACACAAAATAGAACATAATATATTCTGAATACAATATTTACATGTGACCAATCAGCGAATGTGTGTATCATCTACATATTGGTTTATACGTAGGGAGGGACCACTGAGTGATTGAATATCGGCTATCTGGCTAAAACAGAATTCGCTTTGTAATGTTTGCGAGACACAAAAGGGTTTCATGCAAGAATAACGACGTCAATTTGAAACACAATTTCGTCATCAAATTTGATTGGAAAATTTGTAATATAACGGCATACCATGTTACTTAATTACTTATAGTTATATTATATTAAAACAGCTGTTTTTTCTACTAGCAATATAGGTAGAAAAAATGTTTATATATTTTTAATTCCCATTGTACTATGACCGAGCCTATTTCAAAAGCCTCTTATTTTGGCTGCGTTTTATAAAAAACATACATGGGCATTTTTTATCCTCTCTTAAATTAAACACACGAATTGAGGCAGACGTCTATTTTAAATATCTAGATCAGTTTGGTTTCGTTGTTTATCGAGCAAAAAGGCAGTTTTATTCACTTTTAACAAATCTGTTTGTACATCTCGCGGTCGCTGGCAAGGTAAGCTGCTCTGCGGGAAAGAACGATTTACATATTTAAAACATTTTAAAGAAAGAACGGACATTTTAAGAGCTCTTTTTGCATTTCGAATAAACTTTATACAATACAAACAAGGTAACAAAAGTGTTGTATTCAAATACCTATTTAAAGTTTCTGATATCTTTTCTTATTTCAAGCCGTCTAAATTCTCAATATTTCATCATAACACCAGCGAGCACCAGACCCTCACACAAGATTGGATGATTTTTCAATTTCAAAGATATGCGCTTTCATTTTAATTAGCATAATATACGCTCCATTACAACGTATCTCAAAGCATTTATTACCTTCCGGCATGTAATATATTTTACATGCTCTCGTCCGAGACCTACATTTTTCAAGTCGCGCCAGTCGGTTTACCCGCAAAGTGTACAAAGGAGCCTTTTAGCTAAAGAGTGCACTCCGTTACCCTCGGTTTATCTAAATAAGCTCTTTAAGTTTATTTATTCCTGGTACATTGGGCTTGTAAAGTAATCTAAAATGTATTATGAACTAACCGGTAAAATAATCTAAAAGTGTTATTAGGTAGGGTACGTTTTTAATGTTTAGCGTTAATAAAATATTACACTTGCCATTTAAATATTTCCGTGACCTTTTAGAGTGCAGTATTTCTTTTTCTACTTTCGACTTATTTTGGAGTCTCTTGCGTTCATACGTCGAATTCTTTGAAAACCTACCGACGGCTTAGTCAAGGACCTTTACTAAGTTGACAGTAGAAGTTGACAGTAATTTCCTACTAAAGTATTGTAAATCAAGACAATACCTACTTACCTACATATATGTAGGAACCTTTCTATTATTCCGGGATAGACTTTTCAAATAGCTCAATATTAATATGTATGATGAGAGTCAGTCAAACTTAATTAGGGCGAGGTAGAATAAAAATATCCAAATTTATAAATCCAATTGTGGACGGACCTCGGCAATGAACTCAAAACAAGGAAGAATGTCAATATTGAAACAAAGAAATGAACATTTATTTTTAAAAGACGAGCGCAGAAAGACATTACTTTTAAGAATTCATGGAAAATGATATCTGCTGTGAATTATTAATATTAGGAAGTATCTAGCTTTAATAAAGTTTTAGGTACCTGTATTTAAGGACAAAATAAATCTATGGCTACCCATAATGATGCCATATCTATAGGCTAAAATATGTACATAAATATGCTAACAAATAGATGTATAAAATAAAAGTTTCTTAATACAAAATGTTGTTATCAATAGGAGTTAAAGTTAAATTAAATTTAGTGTAATTGGGAAGTTCTTAACATTTAACCTAGAATAAAAGATTGAACGGCCGTTTGCTAAAGATTATACCTAATTATAATCTAAAATGCCTTATATCACCTTTCTCTTAGAACAACTTTTTTCCTATATTCGTGGGTCAAATACCTTTTTTGGACTTAAATTTATAAAATTGTAAAGTACAAATATTGGTAAGTATCCTTTTACCGTTAGAATTGTTAAAATCTTTCTGCACTCAACCGATGGTACTCGAAAACCAAAGATATGATAATATAAATATTGAAGGAGAATTCCGTTGGCGCAGCAGGTCTTATCCGATTTGCCCGAAGGCCCGCTGTGAATATTTTAGCTGTCTCTGAGGCTTCAATCAGAGGACGTCCCCTTGGGAGGCTTGTCCGAAATTAAGAAGGTAAAATAGACGAATTTTATGCTTATGTCAGTAGATATACAACAGTACAGCTATATTGGATTTGATTGAAGTTTATGGCTACTTGATTTATAAAGCAATCGAATAGAATGAGACTTATACACGCTTGATCGATAAATAATTCCAACATTGACAAGAACTGACCTACATTACTATTCTCGAACGAAATCGAAGGCGGATGGTAGTATTCATAACATGTAAAATAATATAAAACTACCAATAATGTTTTAAAAAGTGGAAATGATACAATTTGTTTATCATTGAATCCTAATTCTTCAGTAGAGTTTAATATTTTGAATAGATAGTGACCACCGTCAATAATAAAGATCAAAATAGGTATAAGACCATAGCTACACTTCACTACCTGATAGGTTTAAAAATCCCTTGAAGCATGACATATTTAGAATTCTAAACTGGAACGGTGGCGAACACGTAGAGGAAGCAACGGGGACAAGCACTTCCGCGGCAAAGCATTAGTCTCTGCGGACGCGGTGTAATTATGCATCGCTGCTCGCGGAACGAGACGAGATGGCGTACGTTTGGATGTGCTTATAGTAAAGGTAGTATTATGAAATTGGAACTGAGTTCGTCTATAAATAGGTAAAAAGTTTTCTACGAATTATGCGAATTTGAAACGAAAAATATTCTAACGCTTTTCCAAGTTAACTACACAGATATTGCGAAAAATTATAAAGACTATAGTATAAAGATGCCAGCCTGCTCCATTTCGTAGAATATTGACATATCAATATGAATTTTAAAGGTCACGAAATTTAATGAACATATTATATGAATCATAACAAATGCCGCTGATGATTATATTGGTACGTTTCTTAACCGATGTTTGATTGAATACCAAGTCGAAACAAAAATGATTGTTTTTAGGAAATTACCATACTCGTAACTAAGAACAACTTCGTTTGACTTATACGACTTATAATTTCCAAATTTATTCGTTTCCCTCCCGGTGAATAATTAAATTAATTTTACTACAACATTGTTACTGTTAACTCCCGTTGTGTTAACAACAACGGTCCTAAGGCCGCTCCCTGGCGGACACCCCTTATTATTTATTTAGGTACAACGAAGTTGAGTTTCGTTGCTAAAACTTGCACAAGGCGAAGACAATAAATAACTTTTGGAACAAGTAGAGCCGTTTTAAAGAAGCTTGTAAACGCTTTAAGGACAAATGAGTTCGTAGCGTACAACCCTCGACAAATTAGTTTAAAAGCCGGGCGTCACATTTTTCTCCCTTTATGAGTAAAAATAATTCAAGGTTAAAACGAGATATTTTTCCAAATTAAAATATTGCTAAACTTAATACGTATTTCGCGATTAAAAATGGACCAATTACGGTGAAAGCTTTGAAACAATCTCGAGATCCTAGTCTGAATGAGATAGATCGTTTAAAGCAATTTACAGAGAATCGTCGAGCTTCAGTAAGATTAACTTCAAAGAAATTAAGTTGCCTTTTGTTGTCTTTGAAACCCTTTGCGTTTTTAATGTCAGAAAAATTATAAAAATGGAAAACTCATTTATCCAACTGGTTAATTACCAAAGTGTTTTACTACTTAACGTAAACCTTTTTGCATGCATAATGATTATGTGCGTGCGTTACCTAAATCTTTCACCGCCTAACAGTAAGAGCCAGATTAACATGGGTTATTTAATCAACCAGTTCTAAGACCCAAAGACCCAAGTTGCACCCCCTTACGTCGTGAACGTTCTGCGTGGGGTCGTGTACGAGGTCCCCGTAGCGGTCCACGCGGACTTCGACCGTCGGCAGCGGCACGCGACACTCCGCGTCGAACCTGAACTGACCCTGGCACCACACGGACATAGCGAATGGATTATACAAATGGAAGTGTTAAGACATAACGCCATTGTGCTGGAACTCAGAAAGCGATCGCTTCGGACCGACTACGCGTAAATCAAAACCGATTGCGCGGTAACAGAACTATCTGTAGGTCGGACGATATATGGCGTTGTACATTCAGGCGAACGAGGCCATTTATAAACTTGCATGGAGCAGAATCGAAATGCAAATCCCGGTAAACGTGTTAGTCGGGCCGAGCGATCGGTTTCCGTTCGACTACATTTAAAGCTAGACAAACGAACAAACTATGAATAAGAGCGAGCGGCGCGGCATGCTTACACGCTTGCATGCTTCGATATCTACGAGCAGCGACGCATGCGCGGCGGCCACTTCGCGAGCTTCGTCGGCCATCCGCCGCCCGCGCGGCGTCGCGTCCTCCTTCACTACTACGCAAGCCTCTCTCGGCTCTGCCGCCTTAGTATCTTCAGGCGAAGCTATATCTGGGGATTGGCTTTCGGGTTCGGGAGTCTGAGGATTGGGCTCGGGTTCGGAGTCGGGCGGGGGGATGTCAGCGTCAAGCTTGGGCGCGGCCGTCTCGCTCACCCTTTTGTGGTTCTCCGGCAAACTGATGTTGCATTCGTTGTCGAAACGGAACTGACTCTGTGTCCATGGTTAGCAGGAAACAAACATGTAAATTTAATAATTAAAAGTATATTGAACATAAATAAAAGTATAAGAATAACTATATCTCAAAATAATCAAATTGCACGTAAAAGACATTAGTTTTACAGTCGATAAAATGTGTTCTTAAGTTGATACGAATTACTCTATTGAACTAAAATTTTTGGCACGGGGCACACAATTAACATACCTTATATCCGGGGCCAAGTCGATGCATGGCGCAGATTTGGTGTGTGGTGAGCGCCTCTCCGAAGAGGTAGATCGCTGCCATTTGACCACAGAAAACTCTTTCTTCATCCAGTTCCGCTGTAGCGCCAATGTAGCATTTGTCAAAGGGCTGGAGAAAAAAATGTACATTAACAATTTCAAATAACAGCTAATGTACTTGAAAACGACTAATCGGTGGATTTCTAGTAGTGTTTCAAGTAAGGTAATATTTTATCTAATTTGAATTTTTCAACAAAATTAATCTAACCATCTTCTATTAGAATACCAATGAGTTAATCCCGCTAACTTAACATGAATTAATAATAAATAAAAAAGGTGTTTGAGGACGAAGAATTTAATTTAGACATCTGTAACTAGTAGCAAGGTAATCCTACATTTGCAAATAATAATTTATGAAAATATTATGTTTAATCGTATGTCACGTGTTTATAAAATAACAACAACAACAAACTAAATTACATTCTATTATAAGAAATCCAATTGAAATTTCTCATAAGAGTCAAAGGCATAATACGCAATGCTCCTCGGGCCCCTGATTTGATTATCATACGAGAGACGGTTATTACATCCGCTTTGCTGCGCCCTGTTCATTCCCCGGAATACTGTATATTACAGCTAATATCAATTTACCCACTGAATAGTTCCTTCACAGTCTACCATCCAATGTACCGAAACCAATTAATGCTGTTTGATTACTGCTTTTGTTAATTTTTAATCATAATTATACTGCAATTTGTTGAAATTAATTTATCAAACAAAAAATCATTTGCTTCTGTGGTAGGTTCTACATACCAATGTAGGTGAACATAAATATTGTATTTTGAAGCATACTTAATGCGTAGGTCATTCTGAATTTTGTATTAGTTTCATTGTGAATTGTGAGCTAAACACGTGACAATCGTATGATTTTAGGTTTAGGTTTAAAGATCTTTAAAGGTTTAAAGATTTTCAGTTTTCAATTCTGTTAAGTTTTGTAGAATAATGCCTTACAATACCGACACCTACTCCTTTTGAAATAGCTTAAATGACTGACGGGAGAAACAGGTACCTGACATTATTATCAGAAGAAAATGGCGTGTCCAAGAACAAAGTGGACTCTTATATTATTCATACAGATGTAATTACTGGAGCGGCGCTCGTCCGGCTAATTTAACCTTTTGCGATGCGAGATGTATAACACAAAGGGGCTCGCGAGACCCATTGTTTGCTGTTAAAATATTCGTTTGTTATTGCAGACCGTTGGCTGGGATGTTGGCCCGTCACTTATGACCACGGAGTAGATAGAACATCAAAGTCCAGTGGCGTTATTGAAGTGTTAAGAGTACTAAGTTTTGTAGAATTATTGAATAGATAAAAGCTTATAGCACCATATGATATTCTGCTAATGTTGATATCATCCGTGGCTAACTAATTATTAAAACAACTTTATAGTCTCCGACCTCTTCTCGCTATATAAAACTCGGAAAATGAAGTTTTCTTTATTTGCAATTATATCTTCTCGTATCAATTCAACATGGCCGAGAGTAACTTAAATTTCATTGGGACAAGCAGTTGTAAAGAAACAAAATTAATTGTAGCAACCATATTTAACTCCACACAACACATTAAAATACTGCATTTACCATTAACTTAGTGCAATTATATTTGAACAGTACTAGCATCAAATTTCAAGACCTTAAATTAATAACTCATCTCTGATAGTGTCTCCCTTCGTTATTTACGCATCAGCTCTCTGTATGCTAATAAGGTAGCGAAATTGATGCCAGCGTAAACCGTCAGGATAGTTGGCGCGATTGCGAGCAATCTATGCGTGTTCACGTTCGCACGCCGTGAATATTCATACCGGCGTTGCACCGAGACGGGACTTCGAAATGTGTTTTAAGAAATATACGATAACTTTTTGGAGACGAGTTGTGAGGGGACGTGTGTATGCCGTTATGATAATTTTGTTTTCAATATTGAAGACGAAACGCTTCTCACGTGCTTTTTGGTAATGTGATGTTTGGAATACTTCATCAAATAAGTATGTAGATAGCTACGATGACAGGGCCATGTTATAAAACTGATTCAATGACAGCCATAGCAGGTTCAAATTAAGCTTTATATTCATTTTTGTTTAAGTTGTTCTGGGTGCATTTCAGTGCATTAATTAAATAAAAAAAGTAATTTAACAAATGAAAAGTCTTTTTTATTAACGACTTTGTTCTTAATGATCTAGTTAGGAAAAATATACAACACTGTTTAAGTCTAAACGAATGTTATTATATTTTTCTTTACAAAGGCAAAACATTTCACATCTCATTATAAAATAAAAATATGGGTAGAAACACTGGCAAGAGTTTTCTTTATATAAATACTTCCGGACAACTCCCACAAGATCAATCAAACGAGACCCTTTTCAAAGGTAACGTTGGGTTGCGGAATAAAATTCTAATAAGAAATACACAAGTAAGTAGGTATAATAAAAACGGTTCGTAACTAAATTATACGTAAAGAATTTAATGTGATTTGTTGGAAGTTGTTACTTGATTAATTAATTGCCGAGTATTTTGTTCATAAGAAGTTAAAATTGCAAGTTACAGTACCAGGATAACATACATGCAATGTAAACATCTCTCACAGTAAAAATAGGGTCGATTAATATCATAGGCTGACATATATAGGATTGAAGTGTTGAAGATTGTAAGCGATCGCTGCCCACCATGGAGGCGGTATAGAACCGGGATTCTTCCTCAAGTCCATAT
Organism: Urbanus proteus proteus; assembly: GCA_018251915.1. Lineage (NCBI taxonomy): Eukaryota > Metazoa > Arthropoda > Insecta > Lepidoptera > Hesperiidae > Urbanus > Urbanus proteus. Next base: position 35,660 of record DWPV01000039.1, read on the forward strand.
TAATGCGTCGCCATTCCTAGTGACTAATATGGTCATTTGATACCTCATAAGCAAGCATAGTCCACATCCTTCTATCGAAATGATAGAACCACTTTACGTTGCAAATAGGTGTGGCGGTGATACATGTTCGATCAAAAATACGGATTAATACGTAGTAAACGTTTCAACATTTATTTCTGTATTTATGTATATATGAAGATACTTTAAACAGAGTCGAAATACGTGTTCAAACTCCGACCCGTTGAATATTCATACCGTTGCACTAAGAGGGAACTGCACTCGAAGTGCGCTTAAAGAAACTTACAATATGGTTATTACTTTGCGAGAAGTAATTCAGTGTGTGTGCTCACGGTTCAACGCTGTTCAAGTTTGTGCTAGAACTTATGAAAGTTTTAAATAATGTCCTCAGTTGAGAGCGGTGTTGGTGTTTCGCGTATCCTGTCTAAACAGATGTTGTTTGGAAAATATTTGCGCGGTCAGAACACATCATCGTTATCCCTAGAGCGCGGGTCCTTTAGAATACGATGGGTTAAGACCGTAGTATACCACGTTTGCAAAATGAGGGTTGTTTAGTCTTTACCTTTTTGAAGTTCTGTAGATACAGAACCTAAAGGCTAAAAACGGAACCAGTTTTTACCTCTGTCCGTCGTTGTCTACGTCTTTATTTACAATAGATAGACACTTCAAAATTTTAAGGGAGTTTATTATTGAGGTTGTTATATATTTAACTAAATAAAAAAGGCATTCAGCATTCAATTGGTACTCGGTCAACTATTGTTATAACTATCGATTCTCTTGTTGGACAAATTGTCATTTTGATCTTAAAAATTGCCAAGATCTAACAATTTATTTCTTAAGAAACAAATCTATACATCGCAAAAGTTAAAGAAAAAGCTAAATAAAAAATAAGTTAAAGAGGCATCGATATGTCAATAGGTAATCTCAAATAGTTATCAGGCCTGACACGTGTCGTGTTTGCTGAAGTGATAAGGAAAGATTTGCGTACAAAGCTCTGAAACGACAATGGGAACACGTTGCGAATAATAAATAATATACCATACCAAATCAATAGTAGAATTTAAGGTTCTCAAATAAATAATACAGAACCCCCATACTTTGAACGAATCTTTAACAATAATTGCTTTGTAATTATATAATTAAAAGATAGAAACACCATATCACTGACAACACAAGGCATAGATTAGGACTGCAAAAGATTCTACTATCTTAACTGTACTAACAATTTTGGGCTTCAAGGTCAGAAAAAACCATTATACCATATTTTTATGAAGTCTACCTTGAAAAAAAATTTATGAACTCAACGTACATAAAAGAAATTTGCATGACATTACTGTCGATAAATTACTTGTAACGGCGCGAACGTGACGAGTAAAACGCGTGGTCTCAGTTGTTGGAGGCATGTGCCAGCCAGATAACGTTATGTATTACGCTAAGATGAGGCGAATTATGATCGCCTGGTACTGTGGAATGGATTTACTGGATAAAGAATAAATCTTCGATAAATTTTAACTCACAAACTGACTTTAATAAGCTCTAGTTTTCGCTTAACGGACGAAATTCGATCATATCTTTTATAGATAATTTTAAGATCGTTGCGGGCAGTAAAACGTCCATGGTAAGAGATGTGTGAGGTTACTAATGATTTGACATACTCGTATGCACATTGTACATAAGAGTATGTCAAATCGACCAATACGATTAGGTATTTGATTTTCTCAGCATAGTTCCGGTAGCTATGTTTTTTATATTGAGTATTGATAAGTTTATAAGAATTTAAATCGATATTGTAAATTATCGATCACGATCTACAGCTACACCGAACGTGTTTGTCAAGGAATGCCGGGGTACTTAGGGTGCTTGAGTCCTAAACTTTTCAGGTCCATTGAACAGTGAGAAATATATTTGTTTAACACTAAAATAATTTGAATTTACCATGCAATACGTAACCAGTAACGGTGGTATTACAGTAGGTATACCGTCATGACATCGTTTAATATTATGAAATTACTAATAACAGTGGTAACATGATGAACGCAGAAGTTGTTCGAGCAAGGCTTGCGCCGTGCAGATAACGCAAGGTACTACGCTAAGCTTCTGCGAGTTGTGTACGCCTGGTACTTGACGACGGATTAACGGGTTAGAATGGTTTACAAAAACTATCATCATCGCTAACTAATAGCATAATTTATTAGCAAAATGGGTTTCATATTGAAATTTAATTAAAGTGGAATTAAACAGTAGACTGAAATTAAATAGTAGGTACATGTTACCACAAAATTGTACAAATTTCTTTACGAATTTAACTTCTATATTTGTCTCACTTTGTCTTTTTTGAGTTTTGTGGTCAAAAATATTAATATTTTTTATACTTACATCATTTGTAGAGACGAACCAGGCCATCTCTGTGCTGGAAGCGAGCTGACCGTTCACGAGGCACTTGATTTCGCTCTTCGTCCACCTGTTGTAAATGTATACCACTGCTATCGCGTACCACCTGTAGAGTAAGACTTTTATGTAACTTGTTGTAACCTCAGGAGAAAACTATAATATACATGTGGTATCCACTGGTACGACTCTATCCTTGGTGTTACTAACTGTTAATTTCACGAGAGACTCGTGGTCCAAGAGCTGGTTGGTATTTCGGTGAACGAAATAGTACAGGTATTTAAACCAGAAATACTGCCAGCATCTTTTGAATCTTGTCCAAAGAAAGCGATGCTGATAATTTCTGTCTACGTATTAATTTACACTGGATAAACCAACATAAGAAATATAAACGCCACAACTTCTATATAATTTATACAAGTTTTCATGAGAGAACTGAAATTACAGTTTCAGCTCCGTGAAACTGTAAAGGGCTATTTAAATAAAATTTTACTAAACAATACCATTTTTTACGTTGTTTTAAAGGAGAAATATTTATTTCTTTCCTTTCCTTTCCTTCTCCGAAAGGAAACTCACCTTCTCGGTTGGAACTCATATTTGACGCAGTGCTGGAACCCCTTGCCTCGCACCTTCATGGAGGTGAGCACCAGACAGTTGCCGACGAAGTGAGCCGTGTAGCCCACACCTTTGCTCGTTTTGAAGCTGGTCAAAATGTTAACATTTTTAGTATAAATACAGACGTCAGGTATATATAACACTTTGTTAGATCAGAATATAAAAATATCCTAAGTCATTTCCCATCTGACATTCCTTCGAGTTAGAAAATCGTATTGACATAGCGTGATATTCTTCGATGTTTTCTACTTGGTTCAATCTATTTCCATTCCTCATTATCATTATCTTCATCAATACATTAAGTTTTATTATATGAAACTTACCAATACGATGGTAAAATAACATCTAAGAAAATTGCCAAAAATAAATATCAGTAACATGTTAGGTACATTTCATATCTGCATCATTAGTTCAATAACTACGCTCGGTTTCTCGAGTACGAGTAGGTACTACGTCCAAACTTGTTTTCGACCATTAAAATACGGAAACTGCAAGCGCATTGCAGTTTCTGTAAATCGCCGTCCAACTGCAAACATCGTAAGCCGATTGCCGACAACTAGCGCGGTAGCGAGGACGTGATGGTATTAGCAGTTTTTGATGCCAGGTACACTTTATACGATTAAATCAGACGGCAACTTCGATGTATTAAATTGACATTTTGTTCGATTTGGTTTTTTTTCAGTAATCCAGCAACCTAAAAACTATTTCAGTATATAAGCACTGCCATTTATTTTTTTCAATCACAAGTACAATACAAATAAAATACCTACCAATAATTTTATTTGTGCTGCCTGCAAGGTATCTTTTAAAATAAACTTTAAAAAGTCTATGATTTCTAGGCATCAATGAACATATTCATCAGTTTTGAAATTTAGATATTTTAAAATCGACTCAAATTCACAACTAATTCGGTTTTACCAAGATTACATGTAACTTAAAGGGTATCCCACTTACCAATACAAATAAGGCTTTTCTCTCTCTATGTTGACCGAGTTGATGGGGTCGAGTCGGAACCACGTGGTGAATGTGAATCCGTTCTCGTACGGCCACCGCGCAAGTGGGGGTAGAACTATTGCCTGGAACAAGATAGTTATTTTAGAACAAAACAAACTATAGTATAGGCCTTATAACATTAGATCGATTAAAAAAGGTGTTTTAAACCGACAGGGTAAATTTTTCAAGTGTGCGTGTATGGCCAAATTCGAAACTATGAGGTATAGCAAAAAATGATAAAAGATAAAAAAATCAGTAGCCAGGAAAGAAACAGTTCACACATCTTATATTATTGCGCATATTATTATAGTGTTTATGATCGAATCCTGGAAATACAATACATGGCATAACATATCTACTTTACATTAACGAAAAATTAAACACTCGTTACAGCTGTCTATATTACATGCGGAAAGAAATATTCAAAACGTTTTGGGTACTATACGCTTAAGTTTCCATTTCTAATAAAACTACCTTCTAATTTTCTATGGAACAACGTATTTTTTGTTTGAGATGATGCCTGAATAATAATTATTAAACGTTAGATTGGAAAAGTAAACGTACAATTTTTGAAGGTGGAATTTTAATAAAAACGTTTTCCTAAGGTAATAAAGGGATAAGGAAATATTTGACCGTTATAAAAGGAAACGAGCAACAAGGTTATTAAAATATTTTTTCCCATACTTCCCGGTATAAGGAAGACTGATTGCATTGCTGTGTTTGGGTTTATGATTATGAAAAGAGATCAACTTAAGTCAATCTAACTTAGTTCTTAGTTCTCAGATGTATCAAAGCAAGCAAGCAAGCAAACGTTCCAATGACTGGAGATAGAATTCCTATTTGGGGATTTATAACAATTTAATAATACTTTCTAACAAAAATAGGTGATTTTAATATTACAGTTTGAAAGTAATAATTCAATTTGTAACAATACAATCAAGTCTCCCTTTACCAAGAGATTAGCAAAGAGCTTGCTATTTAGGCACAAAAGTTACGCTCGAGTGATTATTTCTAGGGAGAATATCATATCAGGATTAAAATTCAGCAAAATGATGCTGCAGTAAAAACTTATTTTACACTCCAAGGGAGCCCAAAGCTTTGATATTTCTTGTAAAGGATCCTTCTTTTGCCCATATCAATAAAATCTACATACGCTTCCCTTATCGACGACCTACGGTTATGAGATTATCTATTTCAGATTTTATGTCCGCTGAAAATATGATAGCATTCAATTGTGATAGTTAGGTATAACATAAGCAAAAACCTTTTCTTTATTTATAAAATAATTGTCAGTATAGTACAATAAAAAAAGATCTCAAATTCTCTCCATAATATTCTTTTCGACTTAAATTATAGGAAATAAATTACGGTTCAAAATATTTCTAATTGTTATTATTAATTATATGAATATTTGATTTATAGTCGTATAAAATACAGATGAAGTTGTATTATAATATTTATAATAGATATTTTTAGAATATACTGTGTAATTATTTAGCGCAGTACTAAAATTTCACAGTTAATTAATTGGCCCACAAACAACAATTAATTAGGAACTTATTCCTAACTCACCGCAACCACAAATCCACTTCCTTTGGAAATTGAAATCAGAGTTATAATTTATTTCAATTTCAAAGTTCATAAATAATGACTAATTTTGCAAATTGTTCGCGGTCACAAATTTATGGAATCCATTAAATACGAAAATTATATACTATATTTAGGTAGGTATGTATATTTAGATTTTTCATAATATAGAACTACACAGTCAAAATGTAAATTAACACTTGAAATTAACTATATGGGGTTAATTATCAGGGGATTGGAGTCTTTTCTGATTCGGCCACAGGTAAGCACCTACCAGCGAGAACTAAGTGGGATGTCGTAACCACTCATCTACAGCTATCAGCTATATGAGTAAAGACAAATTCTAAGGCAGGCATGGAAGGGTTATCCAGACTTCTATCATATAAACTCAGCTATAGAAAGTAGCAGCGTTTAACTAGTATTATAAATTAGTGATATGCAACTAACCACAAAGAGTTATCTTAAATCCTAAAGGTAATTTCATAACAGGCGTCGCTTAAAATATTTCCACAATATTCTCAAGAGTCCATAAACATGAACGGGTATGACGCCATCTTTCTTCGCAGGGGCCTATTATTATAATTTCCTACATGAAATATAGCCGCGCCCTTACGTGCCACATATTGGTACGGAGACGATAACCCTATTTTTATTTTTGACGAAAATTTATGTTAAAAGGACACGTTAGGGTATATTCGATACGGCTCGGCGGCGGGGAGTAAATATTGGATGACCGAAGTACCTGAATATACGACTAACAGTATGTGTACGCTGGTCGTCTATTTACTTTGATTAAGTTTTATAACTACACTACACTCAATACCGGAATTTACCGATAGATGAAAGTAGTTTCAATTTCGAATAGGGAATAGTGATCCAAAACGCATTTAAAAAAAATTATGTCTTAATTGATACCTATTGTAATTTAATAGATGCGATGAATTAGGAACATACTTAGTCAACATACCTCAAAACAGATTAAATTTTTCATTCAGATTGCGCCTTGCCTTAAAATTATTTAGTTAATTAACATGAACGCAAATAGCAAACAAATACACATTGTGCACGTTCAGACTTACACTTCTTGAATTTGTGTTACATTACTCGGACATAATTACGACTGATTAAACATAATTGACTACATAATAGTTTTAATAAAAGTGAAAGTAACAATGGTATGCAATCGCGAGAGGGTGAATCGGGGTGAAAGCAGACACGACCCGTCGCATCGGGGCCATCTATTGAACAATTGAATTGAAATTATTTAAATTAAAATTTATGATAGTTCTCAATACCTAATAATTTTTGATGTCACTACAGTGTACTCAGTACTTACATTAATGTAAAAGATACGACGTGCCTTACTCTCCTCATTACACGCTCTGTAAGTATTACTGATACATTTATATATATGTATATATCAATCGATGATCGAGAGTGAAAACAATAAAAGCGCTGCAATAGAGGTCGAAGCGAGGGTGTGCAGGGTGAAATATCGACGCTCCAGGCATAACGGGGCCATCTATCATGGGCCGCTCCGGGTAAACTATTTAATCTCCACCCGGAGATCGTTTATTGATACATCGTTTTATGGGAAATTTTTAATATCGAAAATTGATTTTATATCTGCTGGTGAACATAAGTCATTACATGTTGATGTGAGATTAGAAGAGTCACTTAAGGGAATTAATTGCCTGAAATAATATAAATTAAAAAGATTGTAAAGTTAAATGCTGGCTGGTTGCTATGTGTTACTTACTAAAAATACACAACTACATTGAACAGCGATTTATTATTTTCTGCTGTAATGCTGTGGTTTAGCGTCCTTATAGGTTTTTTGTAAATAGTAACCACGTCTGGAATGCATGTTTGATGTTGCTAACCACAGTGTCGGTGGGTGTCGATGTCATACGAGAAGACGTGGCTGCCCATGTTATTGTTTTTTCCTCTAGTCGCCCCCCTTGCGACCTCCACAGGAAGTACAAGGAAATGTTTTATTTGAGACAGTGTACACACGGCATTAGTTGGCTTAAAGATTTATATACAGTATTATTTAACAACCGCAAGTTCTGACTATATTGTTGGCTCTTTTATTTAAAGTCTTACTACGAGCAAGCCATTAAGTACTACCTTCTAGTTCCATAGTTAAACGACGGAGTTAACTAAAAGAACTTAAAAAGTAGAATAGATCACACAGAGACAATGAACGTTGACAAAAGAATTTTACAACGCAGCTTCACCTACCTTTGATTTTAAAAATTCATTTTCTGTCCAGCGCAGTACGTCTATTCGTTCCAATTTAGTTTTTTTTATTATCTTCATCTTGTCCAATAGGTAGGTACAGATTTTTGAAGGCAGATAAAATAGAAAATATTTTTAGCAAGACGCTAATTAAACATGATTAAGGCACCATTTTAAATTTCATTTTATATTTTATTTTATAAAAGAATGTGATGAAGATTTCTAGTAAAATGACGATCTATTCCTTCCTTATAATTCTGTCGAAATAATTAAAATATGTTCCGTATTTCGTAATAAAAACTGTTAAAATGCATAACCTACAGAATAAACACTAAAACTGTATACCCGTATGTAGGTGCTAAGTTCTTTTTATTCCGGTAGGTACGTTTTATGCGGAACCACAAATGTTGCTCAAGTTGTAATTTTTTACGAACAAAGTTAATGGAGATTGGGTATAGTCATTAGGCTTGCAAAAGCCGACGAGAATTTTTGTTTTCGTACGTATAGTTAAATTATTGTTTTAAAAAATTAACAAGTTACATTGAAAATCACTAGTCCAATCTTCGATGGGTTCGAACTTAATATATTTTTCGATACACCGGTGCCATAGAGTCACTACTCACTAGCATTTTATTATAACAACCGGGCAGGTACCACTGTCACACATATTTCTAGCGTAAAGTAGTTTTGCCTTTCTGCTTAAGAATGCTAAGAGATTTAGATATGACCTGCGAGTCCTCAAGAGTTGCATCGCATTCGAAATTTGCGAATCCCTGTATAGTTTGGTAACAGATTTTTATGGACGGCTTACCATCAGATGTGCTGCATACTTATTTGTACAGTAACATAAACTTATGTACAGTTTAAAAAAAATATATAAAAAGGTAGTGAAAGTTATATATGTATTTGTATCAGTATTTCCTGTAGAAATGCGAAGCCGGAATGCCTTTTGAAGAGTCCAAGTTAAAACGAAACTGAAGAGAAGTAGGTACAGGGTGCTGACATAGAAAATATTTCTCTTCTGAAAATATATTTCATTTTGGAGAGAGAAATATAAGTATATAAAAATGGAACATCGAACTTACAAAATTCGTATTCGTTTATAAACTTAGCACATCAATCATTTTTGAAAATTTCTTGACGTAATTAAAACGTGGAAGAATATGATTTAAAAAAAATGGGTGAGAAAGAAATTACATGACGTTACATATTTTGATATGTATATTAATTTTACCAGAATATTAGTCTGAAGTCATAGACCAATTCATACTTCAAAATAGTCTTAGCATTAAGCGCTAGATATAATGACTACTTATTATTAAAGCTATGAAATCCAGCGATTTAACAGATATAGCAACAAGCTTCACCGTGACCACACCCGCTCTCAAGTCGGATGATTCGTAAAATGGCCCCTCTCGCGGCGAGCAATGCCGACGTCCGGATTTATTTCATTGATAATCGCATCAAAAACCACTTCCCCGGCTGTAAACATTATAATTTTATATCTTTAAACTTTATTACAATGAAGATCTCTAAAACCGAACCATTTTGATGACTAGATATTGTTATATTTAATGCCAATAACAAAAACAGCAACTAACATGAAAACGTGATTATTAAGTTAATTTTACTTTATTTTCAAAACTAATAAAGGGAAAATCTATACAAAGCACTCTTTACTCGATAGATGTAGTAACGCAGTAAGGAACGCATCTTATGCAGGGTTGATTAAAAATGAATTTATTAACGGCAGTGGACTTTTATCATCAGTAAGACTGTAATTAGTCGTTTGCTTTCATTTTATGAAAACAATAAACGAAATTTATCATAAATATTTACTAAACTTATTATAAATATTTAGATGTGTTCTCGTTACAAATATGTTCTGACTGATATCAGTCTCATAAGCCCAGCTACATGCAGGATTAACAGAGATAATTCATAGCCACGCAACATCCAGTACCAGGGCAGCAGACACCGCTAAGACATGTCAGTTCGCCGTCAGATCTACGGATAAGGGCGACAGAGAGAAATGGAGGCGCTCGGCCGGGGTTGCGATAAATAAAGGGAAAAAACGGACATGAAGATAGCCCAGTATGTCACGAGGATTACGCCCGCCGGCCCGTATTTGAATAAGAATTGCCAATAAGGAGGGGGAGGCTTAAGCGATGCTCCCGAAACGTCCTGCCCGCCTGATATTGATCCGCGGCCGCTAAGGTTGATGTAACGTTTTAAATACTGCCCCGGATTCCGACTAGTTTATTTGATCGGCTTCCATTTTCCTTTACAAGAGCATTAAATGTCATGGACTCGACATCCTGGAGAGACTTATCCTCAAAGCAAACGACTTGTAGATAAATCTACAGGTTTGCTTTGAGGATAAGTCTCTCTAAGTATATTAATTTATATATTAAGTATATTAAAATATACTCGTATAATGTAGGGAGTATTATTTTATTTTTTCATGACTATAATCTATAGTTGTTATTATGTTAATATTGAATATTGAAAGCATATCGTTTCTAACCCTTTACCCTGAAATTTACATAATAATTATATTATTATTAATTAACCCACAAAACCACCGCCATAATTCAACATCTCTATCATTCCTGGAAATATTAAATTTAAATGGAACAAAAACAAAATTGGGTACGGAGCATGGGGTCAGATTTGTGGGAACCTTTAAAGGAAATTTTAGGATACGCTCGGCGGAATCCATTATCAGGATGTTTTAATTAGGAAAATTTAGGGCTGAAATAGACTAGACTATGAAGAAGCTTGTAATATCAAGTGTGTGTTTAAGCTACCATTTTCATTAACATAATATGTATAGGAATGCTCACCTAAACCCGTTTGATTTAACTATAATAATATAGACAATCCTTTGCAACACATTACCGATTATTAAAATTTAATGGCTCACGAGAGGATTGAACAGGAATATCAGAATATTGCATTTATTATTGTATGCCTGCGACATGAAATATCACAAGCATAAAATAGCAAGTAGAAGGACAATACTATCCCCGCATATAAATAAGAAACGAGATGTAAATATAACGAGAGAACTATTAAGTTTTTTAACAAAAAATCTTGTTGTGAAATGTGTACTCAAAAAGTCGTTACTGATTCCTTTGAAAACACATAAACCACGGTTACAAATGACATTGGTTATTGCAGCCAGGCTTAATTAATACGCCTGCAAACCTGGTCATTCGACATGTACAAAGAAGCCAGTCTGCTTAGACCCTAAGATTCGGGCCTACTTTCCGAGTACCGATAAATTACCGCAAATATTCACCACGGCGGGTTTAATTAGTCCCACCACGAGTACTTAACAGTACATAGAAAAATCCTTTCTCGTAAAACGTAGGATAAGCCTAATGGACTAACCTTTTTGAACATCTAAAAGGTTAATAAAAACTAGGGCTGATTAAGCCGATTAAATTTAATGTTTATAAGTTAGTGTAGTTATTGAATATTTATATGTTTTGTTTACGTTGAAAATGTTTTCATTGTTGACCTTATTTTATCGAATATAAACTTGTAAAAGCAACAGTACCCTCTGTTTAGTGGCGGACCCTTCGCCACATTTAACACATAACATACAACATAACACAAAAACTTAAACATATATCTGTTTAAGTTTCAAGGGTGTAGTGAATCGATACATTTATGCAGACGTTTTAATTTTTTTATGAAATGGGAGTAGTAAACGAGCATGCAGTTTACCTGATGGAAGTAGACACTGCCGCCCAACCGACATTTGTAATCAACTCAGATAATAATAGTCTTACCTCAGGTTAGTTACTGCGTTGCTACCCGTGAGGACTAAGTTGGAACGCCTCAAATATATACATATTTATCTTGCAACAGCCAGCCATCACTAGAAAGTACAAAGTAACCAAATAAAAACAATACCAAAAATTTTAACAAATGTACCGTTTCAATTCTTCACACCGCAAAACAAATATTATCGCAAAAAATATTGCCAAAACAGGGCGCCATCTGCACGACGCCTTGAAATATGAACAGCATTTATAAATAAAACAGTTGCTAATAGCCGATCGTTACTCTTCATTTGCCGTAAGTTATTGTCTCCGGGTCCTCCGCAGGTGTTCCCGAGGGACTTATTCAGTTTCGTCACATCGATTCTTTTCTAACTTTTCTTACTTAAGTACGTATTGCGTCCTAACGAATTTCATTATTCTATTTTTTATAATAGTAGAGAATAAAAGTATTGCATGAGTTAATTTAGAAGCACAAGTATCAATTAAAATACTTAAAATGATAAATCAAGGTTTAATATGGTGACATGTTATAGGTTGGAATTCGAATTATTATGTATTAAAGTATACTATAGTTTATAACTGGTATTCAAGATAAACGGTTAAAATTTATTTATTGCCGATATTTCGACTCAGCGCATGGATCGTGGTCACGGCGAAACTTACCGTGACCGTTTAAATCAGTGATAATGTAATTCCGCGATAATATACAAGTAACAACCAAATCATATATGTTTTAAGGTATCATTCCTTTAAACCGAAACACTATAGCATTATGACACAGAAATATGAATGACTTTGGTGCCACCGCAGATATAAATATAGCTAATAATTCCACCTCTTCAAAGTAAATCGCTTCCAAAACAAACCGACAAGAAGTATCAGGAGTTCATAAAACAACTGTTATTCATAACGCAAATGTTAATCGGCGATCGTTACTCTTCATTTGCTCCGAGCGGTGTCTCCCAAAACTCCGGCAGGTGTTCCCGCGGGACTTATTCAATTTCGTCACTTCGATTCTTTCCAAGTTGCGAAGAAATTTTCCGTTGCCTGCGCGAAGTCTTCCCGTACGGCGGTTGTTCGGGGAAACTTGGCTAAAAGTTAACTCCCACGTACATTTTATTTGGAATATTTTTATTTAAAAACCGCATGACTGATATGTACTTGTGGATATATACTTGCTGTATATTAGATGTTTTATTATTATGTATTACTAGCTGAACCCCGCGGTTTCACCCGCATTTAAAAAGTAAAACGGAATACATATTTGAACATAAATGTCATCCCGCTCTCTCGCGACGGCCCGCACATGCGCGTGGAGTGCGCGCTAATGGATTTTTCGAAAATTAAAATAGCCTATGTTACGCCTTAGACCTTCAGCTATCCTCCAGTGAAAGTCCCGTCAAAATCCGTCCAGCCGTTTAGAAGATTAGCTCAGCCAAACAGACAGACAGACAGACAGACAGACAAAAATTTTTTTAATTGCATTTTCGTTATAGGTATCGTGTATACTTTTATATGCATTGAGTAAAAAAAATATATTTTGAAATCACAAACAGACACTTCAATTTTATTTATTTGAATAGATATATCAGGTATAATATATACCACATAAAGTTTCAACGAGGTTAGTACGAAATTCAAAGGAACGTTATTCTTTTTAGGTAGGTCTGGAATTCCAAATCCGGCTTTTGAACGTAAACCTCGGCGCCATTGACAGGAGCACACAACGCGAGGTGGAGATGTTCCTAGTTGCGATCGCGAAGAATCCCCCGATAATGAACCTGGATGGCTTTACTAACATCAATCGGGAATTGTTTACAGCTGTGAGTTTACTCTACTTTCATACTTGTACTTACATAGATTTTTTTAAGAATTTCAGGTAGAAAACAATCCATCTGGTAGTTATGTTTTGGTGGGAAGGACGAGGTAAGGGAGACATACTTATTAGAGGCGCTCCAACTTAGTATTTAGGGATATTAACCCATTTGTGGCCATTCTAAGGTAAGACACTATTAAGTGTCTTTTGTCTAGGGTTGACTACAATTATTATTGTAGATGGGTGGCAGTAGCCACTCACTGCCTGCTGCTTCAATATTATAAAAAAGTAATTGCTCTATCTTTGGTTATGTAGTCCAATAACATTTGTAATCAACGTAGCTATACAGGGGTATAGGTCTAATGCCTATTGGAGGTTAGAGAACCTCCAATAGGCATTAAGTTATACCCTAGCTCTACTAATATATCTAATAGTTGGCCACAATACCAAAAAGTCGTTTAACGTCACATCATTTTGGATTTAAATAGAGATAGCACTATTATGTTTACGTAATAGTCGCCTTTGATTAGAGTTGAAACTCGAGGGTTTAATTACAATGGAAACGAGGCGTGTGTGTGATTAAATGAACTGGCAGACTAATACAGTGCTAATGAATGACTATTCTTGGAGCTAATTGGAGGAGTATTATTTGAAATACAAATAACACTTTTACTAGTATGATATGAAATATAGTATGATATGAAATAGGAATATAAGTTACTAAATTAGTATTAAAGATAAATATACGTATTTGAAAAGATATATTCCCAATTGTTACTGTTGAAGTTTTACAAGTAGGTACCTACTTTTTATCCCGATATTCTTACGAGGACGAAACAAGTGAGTATTTTTTCATCGAGAAATCAGATGAAAATTAGAATCTGTAGAATACTTACTGAACCATAGCGAAGATTGACCGAAAAGAACCAAATTAATTTAAATCTTATACTAAACGAAAATAACGCTAAATAGAATACTTCACTTTTTCGTATTACACCTTTACAGGGCTAGATATCTAAACAACAATATCAAACCGAGCCATAGTCAAGATTGACCGATATGATCTAAATTAATTTAAATCTTTTTTTTATTAAAAGAAAAAATAATAAGAATGAAGCAAATTAAAATACTTAACTTTTGCGTCTTATATCTTTATAGGCCTAGGATCTAAATAGACCAAGCCTAATATTAAATCTATCTAAGCATTTGGATATCTATAAATTGTTCCTAAATGGGGAATCCTGTTTGCGGTTACTGGGCTTGTCGGTCCCAAGCAACGTAATTACACGAATCTTACGGGAATTGTCGGCTCTTATCCAATTAATCGGAACTCACGCAAAGTTACTGAACAACTAAAACACAGTTATTTCAATACGAACTTCAGTTATAAATACAGACTTATCTACAAATAGTTAGGTCTTAATTACTTAGAGGATTGATGAAGTTGGTTAATAGAAATCATTCACTTTTAATACAGTCAAGAATTACATGTTCAAAACTAAGATACAATATTAGGTACTTATACATTGATATAGTTAGTCTTATTACAATGTCAAAAAGAAATTGCCTTTCCATTTAAGCAGTACTATTTATATCTGACAGTATAATTAAATAAGATTGTTGAATCCCGTGTTTTTCCATTTCAAAAAATAAATCTCTTCAGTTATAAGAATTTATTCAGTATTATTTGACAATGATAAAAAGTCTATATAAAATAGATAATTGTGTGTTGTATGTGTGTTTCAGAACATTTCTTTCATGTCGACATATCTGATAGTGTTGATGCAGTTTAAGTTGACGCTACTACGGCAAGGAGCAAGAAGGGTGGTGAACGCCATTACTAATGTGATCTTCAATACCTCCACCACGGAAGCTGATTATGATGAAGAGGAATAAGTGAAATAACTAGTTATTAACTAACAGCGTGGTATAATTACACAATGCATACAGGCACATAGGTAACGGTAGATCACCCTGTTGTTTTTGTTTGTTATTTATTTACCAGATTTATTTTAATAAATCAAACCTCACTCCCAATTAAATGAAAACAAAATGCACGTTCACCTCGATGGGTTTAATTAAATATTCTCAATAATTGTGTGTATCTTTAAACAACATGAATAAATAGTGCTCAGTTTTTCCTTTAATGTATTTATTGATTACCCTGTTGTTACCTGCTATATAAATTTTATTGCAAATTATATTAAGTATGAGAGTGAGCTATTTGATATGCAGATGTATTTATGCCCATGGTGACCATTTTGGTAGTCAATGAGGAATAAAATGTATTAAACAGTAAGCAATTATACATCATCAATGTAAAAAATAATTGTAGACACTTCTTTACGTTAAGTAATATAAAATTGCATCTATAAATTATTATTATTACAATATATATAATTTAAACACAATATCTAACCGTATTTATTTTATTATTAAGAAAAACTTACTTTGAACGCCAACAATCAACCACACGATTACACGCATATTTTGAAAGCACCCAAGCAGCAAAAACGCTAACAACATCATTATGTTTCAAGCAAGATAAGCATTTATATATACTTAATACATTTTATGTATACTTAGCTCCTACCTTTTGTGCGCAAGGAGGTCTCCATGAAATTCTAAAGTCTCTGTTTCGAGATTGCTTATTTTACCTTACAATAGCGCTGCGAAAGCGCTCCGCTAAGAATACTTAGCCCGGAGCGATAAACCGCTCGTAAACAAAACGCGAAAGAAGATCCCTTGTATTGATCGCGGGGGCAACCTCCAAATATATACGTGAGGAGAGATCATTGTCGATTGGATATAAATAGCGATAATGTATGGCGTGGGTTTGCGGATTGAAAAGGAAATTAAGGGGCAGAGTAATAAAGGTATTTTTCATGGTGAGTAATGTCTTTTTCATGGAATTGTGAGGGTATATTAGAAATAAGTAAATTAACTTATTAGATGGTCGCCATTGGCATAAATACATATTTATGCCAATGGCGACCATTTTGGTAGTCAATGAGGAATAAAATGTAGAAAACAGTCAGCAATTATACATCATCAATGTAATAAATATTTATAGACACTTCTTTACGTTGACTAATATAAAATTGCGTCTATCAATTTTATTATTAACTTATTACGTTATTACCTTTTTACGTTTATGTTATTGGTGATTATTTCATAAATTCCCATTAAGAGAAGTCAATGTTTATTGGACTTCAAAATGCTGATTAATGAT
Source organism: Urbanus proteus proteus (assembly GCA_018251915.1). Taxonomy (NCBI): domain Eukaryota; kingdom Metazoa; phylum Arthropoda; class Insecta; order Lepidoptera; family Hesperiidae; genus Urbanus; species Urbanus proteus. The sequence continues at coordinate 52,344 of DWPV01000039.1, forward strand.
GATGATATATTTCATGATGCATCTTATCTTCTCTGATTTTCTATTGAAACTTTGTCAATTTTAGGTCAATTTATGGTCATCGATCAATCAGTCAGTAATCAATAATTAAGAATTTTCATATTTTCATATCTTACTATCTATCTATCTATTCAGCCCACATTAGTCCACTGCTGGACATAGGCCTCTCCCAAGGCACGCCACTGAGCTCGATC
>DWPV01000040.1:0-52252 GCA_018251915.1 Urbanus proteus proteus
TCACATTTATAAAATTATTCAGACACGTATCTGTACTGAGAGGTATACTTACCTGTATGTCAAAAAGATTGTGTAAACTAAAAATATGCAAATAAAAATAGTATCCAAACATTCAGAAACAACAACATAAATATAGAGAAAATAGTCACATTTATAAAATTATTCAGACACGTATCTGTACTGAGAGGTATACTTACCTGTATGTCAAAAAGATTGTGTAAACTAAAAATATGCAAATAAAAATAGTATCCAAACATTCAGAAACAACAACATAAATATAGAGAAAATAGTCACATTTATAAAATTATTCAGACACGTATCTGTACTGAGAGGTATACTTACCTGTATGTCAAAAAGATTGTGTAAAAGATAAGTGTTTGACTTTTTAGGAAAATACTTCAAAAGATTTTTACTGTCGGATAAAACTCAAGTAGGCAGAAGGCAGAATCCATTGGTGAATTATGAATTGTTCAATTCAAATAAGGATCTTATTAACATTAGATACAGTTGCATTAGCAAGGAGTATAGAGCAATGACACATTTTCCAACCCCTTATTTAAGATCAGATACAAAAATAGTAAGGACTGTGATTGTGTTCAAAAGATCGAAATGACTGTAATGTTTTTGCAGTCAAATCAAATCATATGGAATGAAGTCTATCATTCTACAACTAACTATACAGATAAAGAAATACCAATTTTCACATCCAAAGTGATCTGATCGGAACTGATTACGATACCCGAATTCGTAAAAAGTGAGTATCGTAGTTCAGTAAGTTAAGGAGAAGTAGGTACATGTAACAATACAACCAATGTAGCCATCTCAGAAATATGTCGATGTAAATTTCTGATTGGAATTATTTCAGTCAGTCCACAAGAAAAAGGACTAATAGAGTAAAGCAGACCAACACAAGACATAAGTATAATCTGTTTAATACTCATACCTAGTTGTATGTACACTATGTACTCGCATGTACGTAATTTAAGCACGAATAGGAAGCGAAAAGCGCAGACGCGTTTCAAATCGAGATCTATTAACTGGCTATTTCCCAAGCTTGCAATTGCTTAGTCTTCCTGGCGCAGACGAAACGCCTGCGGTCCCGAAATAGTGTGGCTAATTGTGTTTCATAACATCGGACTGAAGGGTCGTAGCTAAGGTAAATTTAGCGAGCGGGGAGCGCGGGGCGACGCGGAAGCGTAGGGCGGGCGGAGGGCGTTGACCGTGAACATGGGGCGGCATCGATTGAAGCGGCCATACCCTCGCGCAACGGGAAAGTGTACTCCGCAGTCAGACGCTCGAAATTGGTATCGAGATATACCTCGACGTGATCGAAATTATTTTGGGGTGGGTTATCATTAAGATTACTGATGATTTATTGACGCAAAACTTTGTCTTGGTTTTAATTTCAAGTTAAAAATATTGTAGTAAAATATTAGAAAAATGAGAGCTAACTTCAGATTGATTTTGGCCATTTAAGAAACGCCGATTAAGGTTATAAACAATGAGTCAAACACTCTACCACACGTTCTTATCAAATATGAAACAACCATAGAAAACACTTGATTAAAAATATTCAAAGTGTTCTAAATTAATTAATATCTATTTATGGTATAGTGAAAAAAAAGCTCCATGTGTACGCAGACTTACCGCTGTACACGCGTCGCGGGCTCACGTCACCGCACGGGTTACACTTGCGTCGTTATGTCATATCGTATCACTACGTATCGCTGACGTATCTGATAGTTCAGAGCAACGTTTTAAATCATAGATACCATGTAGTTGAACACTTCAAATTTAGTCGTTAGTCAAACGCTTTCATACAACTGAGAGGTTAAAGTGATGTCTGTTTCTAGCTAATATTTTTATAAGAGATGAGTTCATTGCTTCAAATTTCGCCAAGACTACAAGAAATGTTTTTATTTATAGGTAAACATGTGACGTTGCCAGTCATCGACATAGTTTTGGCAGTGTTTCCAGGTTTATCTTATTGGATAGTTTTCAGTAAAATAACACGAATAACCTTCAAAAACATGTAAATTACAAATATCCCAAGCCTAGAGTTTATAAATCTTTGGTTTAAGGAGGCGTCTAATTATTTGCCTTTCATATAATTTAATGCAATAAATACCTAAAATGTTAAAACATACGGATCAATAAATATTAATTTCGTTAATGGTCTATTAACATAGTGACATAATAAGCCAGACTATCTTCAAATTTGCACTTGTATTGTTAGATAAAATCTCATGCGTTTTATCAATATCAGATAAATGTTGCTAATATTGCGTAGACTTAATCGTAGTCCAGTAATTTGAACATGATATGTGGCATGTATAATAACGGCAATATACATTTATACGTAATTTATTTTACTTATAAATATTGGTTATCAATACTTACGTATACTTAGCTATTTTAAGATACATACCAAACAGCAAATAGAACTTTATTCAATGTCGACTATAAATATCATACACGTGGCAGCACTCGAATAACAGACATTGTAGACTCGCTAACTCTGAAAAAATGTACCCGTAAGTAAAGAAACTGGTAAGGATAATATATTACATAACATACGTAAATAAAATTATAAATATAAAAAAAAAATATATATAATATTAATATTCTACTTTATAGATGCTTGAGTTTTTCGACATTCTTCAAAAGTACCTATGTATATTAGACAATCAATTCTCAAATAGTTTTAAGTATACAATAAATTGCTTTTGATTTTTTCAATGGGGTCTTAATTTTTAGAAAGTATTAGGTAATCTTCGATCCATTTCTAAATACAGTAAAGTTTTTTTTTGTATAAACGGTAGAACAATGTTAACACCGTGAGAATTAAAAACGTAGTTATATCGCACAACTTATATGTTTATTGTTATGTTTATATTTAATACTACCACCAAGATACTTTTATTAATATTTCAGTTACATACCTATACACAGAAAAGTATTTGACCAGAATTTAAGCCGCAGTACGCTATACTCAGTGTTTACATCTATACATGTAAAATAACACCCCCGAATTTCGTAAGCGTAAGCGTAGTGCACGGCGCGCCGGGCGGGCGGTACGCACTTCCCAGTGCAGTATTGATCGGCGGCCGTGACTCCGCCGCCCTTGCCCGACATTCAACCGCCCCGTCCCACTGCCGCCTGCACGCGCTATCTACAGTACCCACTAGACTACGCTGTCTATACAATTGGGGTTTGGCTCCACTGACTACGGGCGGAAATTAATCGAATACGACGGGTATTCGTTCAATTTGTTGCGCAAGGATTTCAGATGGATTTTTTGGCTAGACTTACATTTAAGGCGAGAAAATTAGTGAGCGTCTTTGAATTGGCAACGCGTTTGCGATGGACTTCAGGTAGAACCCCTGTTTAAAATAGAGTTGTGTCAGGTGGACCTCAAGTTTTTAATTTCAATCTTACAAAAATTGATATAGGTTTATTAATAAGAATAACAACAACAACGTAGACGCCCTTGAAACTGAATCTATTATATAAAATAGTAAAGGTAAATATTATTTTATAGTATTACCACATTTTGTTTTCCACATGATATATGAAACAACAACATAAATAAAGATTAATACCTTAACAATTAGTCATAATTACAGATATTATTTCATATGATAATTTACTATCATCATTACAAAGGATGACTGTGCCATGATTAATATTAGTCTCGGTTATTTTCTTACAGCACACGGAAGGGAACTGCGGCCCTGACGGCATCTGTTTAAACAGATTAGTTTTCTAATGTAACACCGTCTATCATCAAAAGTATTTTGTGTATTAGTATCTTGTTTATTTTTAAAATTATTATTCAATAAACGAAGGTTAGTACGATTTCTTTTTTTAAACGCCAGAAGTCGGGCCACATTTTTAATTCAATAAGCAAACTTCTTCCCCTAAATAAGATCTATAAAATTTCTACGCATAGATTTTTAAAGAAACACTAAATATATTCTAACATGCAAGTATGCAAACTTCCCATTCCTACAAAGTTCTAAACTGCCAAATATCTTTGAGTTGAGCTCTGTAACATTCCTTAAGATATCAGAGGGAAGGGGTGTGCTCCCTAAGGATAGTCAAAACTGTATGCATACGCATAGATATGCAATCCTCACCCTCATGACCGAAGCACCCTAGTAACTTTAATTCCGTTATTACGTCGAAGGGAATGCGCAGAGGGCGCCGTGGCAAATTTAACTTCCCCCGACCTTTTTCGGAAGAAAATAAAACCAAACAGCTTTTTAGAGTTACGTCGTAATGGTAAAAAACCTTTAAATATTCCTTCTCTTTTGTTGTATAGAAGAAAATTGAAAGATCGAGAATGGAGATAGAGAAGTAAAAGAGCTAAAAATGCTTCCTATAACAAAATATTAAAAATATATCTAATATCCTTTATTATTCTTTAGACAAGATTTTTGTTAATACATGCTATTTTGCGTTTAGCGACCCAAACACAGTTTAAATTTTAGTTGTCTTTGACAAAAACAAACTTATTTTAAATTTTGAAATTCAATAAAGTGATTCATTGCACAATGTTGTTATCAATTTCAAATAATGGTACTGTGAGTGTATGTATGCTGTGAGCAATTAGTGGCAAATTTTTGTCGTCTCTCCCTCCCCAAAGTGACCTTGCCGTAGGTCAGCAGACCCGTTATAAAAGTGTGCACATGTAGACTTCGTGTGTACATTATTAAAAAAAGAAGTTTCTCGCAACGTGCCTACAGAGAAGATTCCATAAATGAAACTGCTTGAGTGAATGTTCAATAAAAATTATATGTAAAAAAAAATGTATTTATTTGAAATAAAATAATTGAGGAGTAAATTAACATTACAAAAAGTGAACCTTAAAGCCAAAAAAGACAGCTTTATTCTAAAAAAACACAACAAATGTCCATTTGTGAACGTTGAATTTCAATATTATTTGATATTTTTTGTATGTAAAGTTTCATTTAGATATTTTTATATGCTCTACTCGTACGTGGATTATTCATCATTAATTAGGCAAATATAATTGATCACAGGTATGAAAATAACTTTACAAGAATTGATAACGAGAACTTTTTAAAATAATACCGCTTGCTTTTAAAATCAACACTCAATCGTTTTGATATCTGGATATTCAGTTGATGTTAGTGAAATCCTCTGAGGAATGTACATGACTACATACACTATAGCCTAAATGCCTATATTCGTAACGATGCCTGTATCTCTAATAAAAATAGGCTTTATTTTATTTCAACGATATTTATTTTAACACGACGACAAGAGCTGACAATGACCCTCGGCAAAAAGTCTACTGCGTAAAAGGATTTATATTGTCTCATTACGCCTACCCCACTGTCGGTTACTTTACAGTTGATTGCACTGTTAATCCTTTGTCACCTTTTCTAATGACAAAAACGAACGCCCTGTTGTTAAGAGATCGTAATAAGATTAATTACTTACAGACTAGAAATGAATAATGATTAAGTTATAAAATAATTGTTAGGTACGACGCCCCCATCGTAACAGAATAAAACTAAAAATTCATAATACAAAATATAATGTTGACTTACACAATTTTTTACAAATCTTACAACACAAGTTTGGCTGGGAATCGAACCCGGAACCCATTGCGTGTCAGGCCAGTATGGTGATCGCTCCACCACGCCGATGTCGTTAGGACGTCTGCCAAGGAAAATATTGCAAAATATCTGTAAAGATAGCGCCTATATTATTAATTTCAAATTGCCAGATTATTACAACTTTTAAGGAACAAGCGAACACGCAGTTTAATTGTAAGATGCTGCCCATAGATATCATGTCTGCGACTCTCGATTTACGTACCAGCTAAGAGATTGATAGTAGAATCCGATACTCATATAATGTTTGACTTCATAAATCAGTCTGCCATTTAGATAAACTAATATTATGATTAATAATAGTATTATGATCTCTTTTCTAATTTACAATAGCACATTCCGTAGTGAGGTTATTAGGAACAAGTTTTAGTAACGTTCGGGAAATATTTATTTAATCGTCTAATTGACATTTACTGCCGTTTTATTTTTTGTTTTTAGCTATTTTCTGGTACTATCTGGTTTTATCCAATAATCTTGGACTCTTAACATTTATTTGAAATTATTATGAAATCATTCAAGGTTTTAAGAGAGAAAATAAACTAACTTTTTAGTATTTGGAATGTAATAAGGAAGATCATTGTCATTCAATCTGTTAAATTGTTAAATATTTTCAAACGATCAGTTAATTTGCACACGTATTCAGTTTCCATAATTCAAACGAAAAACCATCTGCAAACATTTTTGCTTAGCCAACTATGCTATTATAGTGTGTATGTTTAGTGGCATTGAGAACTAATAATAATAGGTGAACTTGACATTGAGAGCACGGGCTCGTCATCGTAACGAGACTCTCCGTCTCTACCGCACCATGCTGGAATGTTGAGGTAGGAAAAGGACAGATAAGGAATCTTACTGTGTACGCGATTGTTTGTAGGTCAGTCGTGTGTTTGTTCGAACGATAGTCAGAAAGTCGATTAGAGGTTATACGTGGTTATTTATTTATACTTCAATTTATGAGTGCATGCGAATGAGGAAGATGCTTATAGAAGTCATTGCTAATATACTGGACCATTCTCGTTGCACTTTTCTAAGAAAAAAACACGAACAACTATTGTTTGTTTTCCGGTTATCTATATGGAAAATATCACTACACGGTGAATAATAAAACTATTCACCGTGTAATTAATCATCACTTAACAACCAGCAAAATGTATTTAACAAACTTCATCAAGTTTGCTGCTAACTACTTCAATTCGCTACAAATTGGCAACAACAATATGTGGTTTATTTTTAACACAAAAACATAGAAGTTAGATGTTTAATATTATTAACTGTGAGCTTTCATAAAGAAATCTGATTGTAGCCATGTCAACATATTACATGGTACATTAAACCTGTTCTCTCCAGTAATAACAAATTTTACCCAAATGTTATGAATTGACGTAAAGACCAATAATTTCTTTCACTATAAGAAATGTGGGAAAATCGGTAATAGGTATGTGGACTTTGTACAAATCGGTAAATGACAAAATCATCGACGTTAAAACTACATAACAAATAATTGCGAATAAACGAAATGTCTGTGAGTTTTTCTTTTTAATATAGTAGCGATTAAATCTGGTATAATTCCAACGCATTTTGAAATAAATAGGTAGGTATAATTAGGTATAAGAAGCATTATAATGATATTTCCCAACTTACTTGTTACATGAAGTGTCAGTTTAAAAACAATATTGTACATTTAGAAATACTAAAATACTAGGTACATGTGATGGAGTTATTTTATAATATGGTAGAGCTTTTGCTAAGTGCTAAAATTAGCCTTGTGAACATTTTAAAACTTGTGATGTCTCCGTGATATATAACATTAAATTTAACATTCTTTTGTAACTAGGCAATATACTAGAATGCATATAGAATTATAGATGTCTACAATTCAATGAATACGTAATTAAATTATTATTCGGACATTATATGAATTTCATGTAATATCATTAAGCCAAATCAATGCCTTCATTTATTTATACTAATTAAATTTTGTAGTTATGAGTACATTAGAAGTCCTGCACATGTCCTTAATGAAATATATCATTACATAGAATCAGATACCTACATAATTTTAAGCCAGAACTTTCATTCAGGATTATTAAATCCTTAAACGTATAATGTAAATATAAGCAATCAATGAATCTTAATGTTATACCAAATTCATGCAAATCTATTTAGTACATATTGCTTCTCTATATGAACACAGCACAGAACTGAAAGCTAAAGCGATCTCTAGTAGCATTTTCGTGAGTTTCGTCGTCACCTAAAAGCCTTGAGGCCTACGTAGTTCAGGAAAATTCCGCTAGATGGCTCCGTCTCCATCAACTTCAACTTGAAAGGTTTAAGTGTTTAACGTAAGATGGAGCCACTTGTATGACACAGAGTAACATTTTAACTAAAACAATTTGGTTTAAAAAACAGCGATATTTTTTTAAATTAGCAGAATAAAAGAATTTGTAAAACGAATTGGATTTACAATAAAAATGGTAACACACGCAGCCTTAAATACTATTTTTATCATAATAGGTTTAATATTTATATATGCGTACTAAAATACAAGATATATAAACGTACCTTTGCAATTGGAAAGTATATCCTTGAAAGTAGGTAAATAAATCATTTTAACAAATAATCTTCAATCTTTTAAACTTGACAAATTTATTTACGTTTGTGATTTGTACAAATTATGTTATAAGTCAAGTTAAGCTATAATTAGTAATATCAGCTTATTGAATATTAATACTTTTACTATATGGAATAAGGATAGGGTTGGAAAATCTTTTCAATTAATTGATAAAGAAAATATTTGCAGTAAATTTTGAATTCCAATTTAATTTGCATTTTGACTGTAAAATATTTGAAAAGCGTATAATAAATACAATGAAAAAAGTGGCTTTTTTTTGGAAAGTTAAATTTGGCAATAACAATATAATTAATAACAAGAATAGTATTTCGCGCTACAACATACTTTTTTATATTAAATATTAATATGTTTATAAATTAAATTTAGATGTATAATTTTTCGTCACTTCGTACTTAAATAAAACTAACATTTAAATAATAATAAACATGAATTTACGATTATAAAATTTAATAATAGCAACCATTTTAAAGGGAATTGAAATAAACGTTAAGTTATAACAAAATATGGTATTATAGCATGAATTACGATTATAAAATAAAAAAAATGGCAGCCATTTTGCAGCCCTGCGGCGAGGCGGCCTCGCGGCGGAGTGACGCACGCGAGCCTCACGCGGTCGTCGCTCCCCGTTACAGAAAAAATGACGTTCTTGACTCACTTTGTTTATTACACTCACCCGCGTTTACGTCATTTCTTATTTATGTTAATCCGTATCTTTTACGCACGTGCTTAAATTCACCCGTAAATTAAAGATAACTAAGAAAGAAAACAGAAATTCACGCATATTTACGATACATTGAGTTGTGAAAGTTCAATGACCTGTATGGAAACCCAGGCACATATAGTGCGTTTAATATTAAAAAAACTTTAAAAAAAACTGATATTATTTACAAATATGAATAATTATATATTACAAATTAAAAAACATGAAAATGAAAAAAAAGAGAGAATCAGTTGGGCGGGTAAACATAAAATTTTAAATATGTAAGTATAACTTTGGAATAGTTGTTTAAATAAAAAAAAATATATTAAAAAAATGCAAATCATGTTATGTAGGTTACGAAAACATAATTAAATAAAAAAAACAAATGATGAATTTTTTTCACTGTTAAATATTCAGTAATAAGGATTTCTTCAAAAATTAAAACCTTATTAGAATGTTTCAACTGAAGAAGTCTACTGCGATGGAATTGAAACAAACTTCCACAAGCTTATCTTTCTGGAAAGTGCAATTAAAGCCGACCCGTTGAAAGATACATTGCATACATACAGTGACATAACCTGATTCCAAAAAGTTAACATCTTATATTATTTTCTATTTATTTAATTATTATTAACAATACATAAATTACGATTAAATAAAACTAAAATTTTCATTGTTAATATATTTTATGACAGTTCTTGCTACTCGACAACAGATGGCGCTAGTAGGCTAAGTATAAAACATTAGTTGTTTGTTTCTGAATCCAATAGCATTACATCAATATAATAATAGCATTAATGTGTATTTTCTAAACCTTGCCTTTGCAAATATATTTTGAACATATGCCCAAACTAAATTTAGAAGTAACCTAATTTAAATTTATTACGAGTACGGCAAACAGGTAAAGCTTTTAACTGGGTTTAGGTATATTAATTTGTATGTATATTATGTATATTGCACTGTAGTATATTTTCAAAACTTTTTTCATTTTGTAAGATACTATTAAACCTTTACATATATCGTATACCTATAATATACAGACTCTACATTACATATATTTAAAGTATTGATTGAATATATGGTACAATGTTCTATTAATAATTTCCCCATTGATAATAATCACGATAAACGAGCATTATTTAATATCCGCAACGGTAGACCACTCAAGATATTTACGTGGAGTTCGATCGAGCGGTAAAACTGCGACGTTAATAATCCCGAGACCTTCGCGCATAATATCGATATGATAGCAATGTAATAAAATAAAACAGTTTGTTGGAGAAGGGCGGGCGATATCGTAATTGTGGCCAACGATAGCGGAGCTGCAACCTTGCAGAGTTTGTTGCTCCGAGCGGGCGCGGGGCGTTCGCTAACCTCCACACTCCCGACATGCTACGGTAGGCTACGATAGGCTACGATGCATTGCGAGTACTACTACTATTCATAGTCGAGTAGAACCCTTGCATGCATTTTTGCAAAACCTTACGTTCAAGTTTTTATCGTTTTGTGTAGATGATTAGTTTCAATATTTTACTAAGCTAGTTGGGCTAGGCTGCGATGCATTGTAAGTACTATTAATAGCCGAGTTGCATGCATTTTTGCAAATCTCATACGTTCAACTTTTTATCGTTTTATGCAGGTATTAGTTTTAATATTTTATATGCCTCGTTAGTTAACATAAAAAGCATCGTAATAACGAACCATATAATTACGTTACCTAGTTTTATGTAACCTATTTTTCATTTAGCTTCATTTTGTTATTATAACCACCTACAACTGTTTACTTGTATCTCAAAATAAGCATTCGATGTTTATTTGTAACGGCAAAAACTACAAAAATCTGTTTCACTACAAGAAAAAATACACATTACTTACAAAATGTGAATATTCGAGTTCTATTTTGTTTATCCCGTGTAGAAAAGATTTCATACATATTTTATAGTACACTCGTACTGTTTTTGCGCAATGAACCGTACGGATTTCACATGCTACATTGTAATTACTATTACTCTAAGATATCTGCAATATATTATGCAACTCTCTATAATGTAAACAATAAAAACAACATTCTCAACTGTGTCACTAAATTCTATTACAGTTTTGCATAACACATACATACAAATTGCGATTATGGCGTTTATTTGTTATTTGGGAATGGAGAGCTTTAATGTAGGTCGGAGCGGATTTGGTTGGTAGTAATATTCTGTGCAAAGTTTCATTGCAGAAATAACTTCGCGGCAAGAACAAAAAGTTATTGCAGTCCATCAGTCCACTCACAAATCATACGTAGTCCTTAAGGGTAACAAAATATATCTCTCTATCTCACTCTCTTTATTTTAATGAGCAGCAATGGTACCTATTAAGCGTGGATAAGTATATTTTCATGAAATTTTCCAACTTTATTCCTACGGGTAGCAACGCTGTATTATCAACTATAAGGCTTTATAATGCCTAAATTAGGTAACATGTGTTCGGGTATGTCCATTTGACATCAAGTTGACAATAAGTTTAATACATGTCTTTTGCGCCACTTCTATAAAAGTACCTTGTATGTGGTTTTATTGTGAGTCATATTTATAGTTAAATCCCTCTTACTCATACCACTACTGGAATAGGCTTCTAAAGGTTTGATTGGTTATCAGTTCAACAACATAATTAGATAACTATTTAACAATCGAACATCGGCTGGTCTTAATGAAGTTTATCGTTCCAGTTATAGGTTGTTTACACTGATGCACCTCGTGCACACAACGGAACAACGGTTAAAATGCCGGATTTCCCAAATAAAGCTTTGTATTCATAATTATTACTCAACCTCAGTGTTTCCTTTTATTACCATTTGCATATGGATTTATACGCACTTTATTTAAACTAGACATTCAATAAAATACGCACAAACAATTAAAAAGGTATACATATAAGAATAATTATAAATAAAACAAGTTGACCTTATTGTTAGTTAGTGTTTACAAAAAATTATAAAAGAACAAAGAAAAAATGTAACAATCTTCTCATTTTGATAAGAGCCGTAGGTACAGCGACGAAGATTGTTCCATCTCTATGTGCCACATCCGTTTACGCATAACTGCGACGTGACCTATATACAAATACAATAGAATTATTCATGTCGCTTGACGCTCCAGCTGCCTTTGTCACCAAGCTATAGAAAAATAAATGGAATCATGGAACTGATAAAACAAGGGCTGCCTTATCCCACTTTCCATATTTATGTACGCAATGACTTGCCTATAATGAGGTTCCAAGTGCCTACGTTGGACAGAAGTCGTATAAAGTTTACAAACAATAGCCATAATTCCTAACATCGTTTGGCAATATTTCAAACTTTGAGAACAATTTTCAGTAAGTTATTTTCGTCATCTTTCCCTAAAGAGCTGAGCCAAAACAAAGATTTATTCGGATTCCCATTTTGATAGAGTTTGACCTATTTACACTGTAACAGCTACTGATTTCGACATTGTATCGTATGAAAACAAAAAAATGTAAACTTGTGTGTTTTCTATTTATGTTTAATTTATAAAAACAGCCTTATGTTGTATTTATTGAAATTTATAAATAAATTTATGGTATTATAGAAAACAAACTTATTGAAAAAACTTGTTTTTGTATCTCAATCAATTACAATAAAGGACATAGAAGCTTACGTTAAAAAATAACTTGGATAAAAAAAAGATGCAGATTTCCATGGTGCAGGTACCAAGTGGCAACATGCAGTGACGGTATGGTCGGATCTCACGAGGGCGATAATTGCGAAGGTCGTGTCGCAGCTGGATCTAGCGTCACACGCTCAACTCCTCCGTGTCATATCAATACTTACTTAGTGACGATATGCTGGTCGGCGGGCATACGAACGGAGTTATACTCTGAATATTGTCATTAAGGTTCAAATCCGCTTGCAAGCCGTAGCGGTCGGTGGCCTTACCTCGATAGAGTTCATACACCCGTGCGAAACTAGGGCACGTACCTCGTGTACCCCCCTCCACCTGCGCTTGCTGCCCCCTCGTTGTCCCGTTGCCTACCACTAGCTTTCATTGAAATGTTACTATTACTCGACTCAGTAATCTCACTATTGTATTTGAGATGAACAAATCTATCTCATGATAAGCCCGCTAGTCTATAACTCCGATTGCCTGCGTGTACGTTCTTTGTTTGTTGACACGGATCTTGACTGCATTATGAATAGTTCAAAAGCCGATTTGTGTTCCCTCATAGTAATCTTAATGCCTTATCGAATATTCCATTGCGTTCTTGCTGCGTTTCGAAATAGATTGAACAATTCGCGAAGTATGAAAGTTAGTATTTATCTGGTTTAACATACATTTATGAGTTCTAATCGATGACGCAATTGCGGTTTAGTTTATTCACGGCTCGAAGGGAAATGCTGTCACCATGGCGCGTCCAGTGAACCAGTATTGCGCTGGTGGTTGCGCAAGCGCAGCGAGAAAGTGCGAGTAAAAGTTGACGCAACCCGGCGTCACGAGCCGCTCGCCACGTCACACGCACACTGCCACATCCCCTGTACGTGTGGTTGTCACAGAACGTGTCATGCATTGACGACACCCGATTACAATTGAATGTTATACAATGCGTCTATTAATACAGCCTGTTACGAAGACGTTACACAGACAACATTTAGACTAAGAGTTCGTAATAGTCTCTTGTTACATGTACAAGTAGTAGGTGCTGTCACCTATTATAGTTCCCATTCAATTTAGAGGTTCTTCGCCCTTTCATAAGATGCATTTATATTTATTGACGTCTTCCGGTCTTAAATGACACGTATCGTTGTTTCTATGTGTCTCTGATGCAACTACTTTCTAATCTTGTCTGTAGTTTTAGTTTGTTTTAAAATAACGTGAAAATAGTTCGCAACCTTGCGAATTGCGTCAAACAGTTGCGAAAACTGCGAACGGGAGAAAAACTGTATGTCCCCATGCAAACAAATAACTGACTAGTGCCATAAGTGACAGGCGCTAAGGAACTCGAAGGCTAAAATGCGCCTTTTACTTTTTTAATTCACCTTAATAAACTCGTTATTTGAACAGCAAAATCTTTAGCGCGACCTGAAAATAATGCGCTAAGACTAAGTCGTTAATACCTAGAGTTACGTTAGCACCTTGAAGCTATTGACTCGCCGTTGTTTGCTGACCTTCGATCGAAACGATACATAACATCAATGTCCAAGTATTCATTTAAACTTTATTTTTATAGATTTATCTACAACTGTCGTGAAAAATAGCACTTCTCTAAGGTCGGCGGGGAGCTTCAAGTATTTGGGATGACGTATGTCTTAAGTCGCGTGTTCTAAATAAAATGCTGTGGGACATGCCATCTGTCCTGCAACTTTCAATTGAAACTATTTTGTAAACATAACGACATTTTATTTCGAGGAGCGCGCGCTTTGCAGTTTCTTTGTCTTAACGTACATCGCTCTCGATCATAAATGTAAAATTGGGGTAATTGCTACAAGTAACAACAAAACCATTGGCCTAAATAAGACACATTTAGTCTAATCTGTGAAAGTCATATCTGGAGTAAGTAATTTTCAAAGTGGAGGGTTGTGGGGGGAGCGGCGCGGGGGGAGCGGGCGCTGTGGCGACAGAAATAGGGCGCGGAGGACAGAGCAAGGCTGCCCCGGTTGGCGTTCGTCGACCCAGGCCCATACCTACCGACATAGCTCGGTGCGAGCGTGTGCGTGCGCGAGTGCTCAGTCATACCATGGTTAGCTATGATATATCCAGTATCACTAACCCCGCTTATTAACACAACAGGAAAATTTCAAGTGGTTTATGAATCACGATGATTTGTTAAATCCTATTAATAGTACCAGTTGCAAATCATTCAAATATTAATTTAAAAATTGTAAAAAAATATAATTACGTGGTCATAATTAAGAGATTACTTATTTTCGTATATTTCCAATTTTAGAATTACTTTCACTATTAAAAAAATCAACGCCATCTATCGTAGAGTAGGCTAACTAAAAGTTCACACCGAGAAACGCTTAGTTGCCGTGCCCCCCTCCCCCGCTCCCTCCGCGATAAGGGCACGAGTTCGTTGCCCCGATAGAGGCTGACCTCAAAAACGAGGACACTGCAAAATTAGGACGATGACAACGTAACGACTCGAACGCCAACTTATTGCAAACAACTTTCAACTTTGGCCACAAGGCGTATGATCTACAATGTCCTACGCGCTCGAATTGAACTACATATATTTGATCAATTAGGCAAATACGCTGACTCTGACAGTAGTGAGCTAGCTTCAAGTATTTCGCTCTAAGGATTGCTGTAAACCTGCAAATGTCATGAGAGTCGTAAACTTGTACTGTTATGTTAGGAGACTTCACTTTTTGTCATCGTCGTTGTTAAACCATGTTTGTCTTAAAACATGGGTTTTCTTACAGAGTTTGAAAAGTTTAGGCCAAAGTCTACCACGCTGGACTAAAGTGCGAATATTTTTACATACTTGAAAAAAATAACAGAACTTAAAACCGATAACCCATATCTCTCAAGGTGTTCTTTCATCGTTAAACTAAAATCATCGTTAAACGAAAAATCAGAGATTGAAACCCTCAAATTGAGAGATTTTCACATCACTAGGCTCTCACTGCTCTATGTAGTACAATTAATTTACCTAATTTAAAATACATTAAGATAAAGATAAAGATTATTCAGTAATACAAGAATTTGCATTTAAATGAAAGATTGTCGGTTCATTCCTTGTTACATAGAATAATTTAATTGTTATACATTCTCTTTTCTTAACAATAGTCAATTGTATAAGATTTAATAATAGGAATACGTAGTTATGAATCTTTTAATTTATTTAACACTACATTGTTCAATTTTTATAAAAGCAACTTCGTCATGGCGTGAAATATAATTATTGATGTGTTGTATTTATTTTAACTTTATCCATCACAATAATATACGCTTCGATAAAGTTTTCTTCAATGAAAACAATGATAACACACTTTGAGAATGATATTAGTAATTAATATATAATTCGATCAATGATTGGTGACACACATCTTTTGTGTTTCCAATTTTTAAAGATTAACTTAAGCTCATAAATAGCCCAATCCCAATAAGAAGAAAATTATATGACAAAAAATAATAATTTTACTAATCGAAGATTACTATATGTGATTATAAATTTATTTATCTTTTAATCTTCTGTTTTATTGTTCATTAACAAAACTTAACAAAAAATAAAATTCAATATAAAATATGTTCACTGAATGTTGAAAAACCCTTTTTGTGTATCGTATTAAAAATTTTATTATTATCTTTTCAGGTAAGTTCAGCGCAACATTAACTACAACATTGTAACTTAAGAGATGAAAGAAAGGTAAGTTTACGAATATAAAATGCGTAAGTTAATTTAAATATATTCACATAACTTAATACTTATTTATAAAAGTCATAATCCTTAATCATATTTAAGTTAAACGTAATTTAAACCATATTTGTTGAACATGTCATTAAATCACTACTTAGTATAAAACAAAGTCGCTTTCCACTGACTGTCTCTATGTATGGTTTATATGTAATTGTAAGTAAGGTTTATATGTAATTTAAGGCGTGGGAAGCCGCGGGCAATAGCTAGTTGTTTTATAAGTAGTTAAAGTAGCAAGTAAACACGCATTCCACCTGATGATCACTGTCACCTATAGACAACTATAATCTCCGATAAATTGGAGACACTACCATTAAGGTCCGCCACAAAAGTAGCTACACCTGAGGACTAAAATAGAGGCCTCATATAAATGTTTCTTTTGATCAGAACACTTCAAATGTGTAAAAATTCTTCAAGCCGTTTAGTTTCACCAAGAAATCCATACATTTGTATGCATTCTAAAAACGTCTTATAATATATTAGGATAAAAAACCTTTACCTTCAAAATAATAAACGAGGAATCCTTTGTACCCAACTCAAGAACATATTCGTTAAAACTGCTATAATTGTGGCCTAGTGTAGTTACCACAGTTCGTTACAAATAGTTTAATTGAGGAATGTTTCAGCATTAGTGTATACAGCTGGTTACGTAAGAATGCATTGTGAAGTGAGGATTAAGTGGTAGAGATAAAATACGACCCTATTATCATAGCATTCTTGTTAAAACACAGAGATTGTAGGATTACTCGTAAATCCTGTTGCGTTCATGCGATAACGTATGCACTGGAATAAGTGTAGGATGCAACCCGGGAGCCGAGGCTATATATAACACGGTCGTCGAACTGCAAGTAGGTCGCTCCCTGAGCACCGCGCCGCGCCACCCTCTATCAAGTATAACTTCGAATAAGTATAACACCATCAATACCAATTAACTTCAGTTAAAACTACCTTTAGTAGAAGTACAGTATTATAAATTATAAAAGTTGTAATTAGAAATAAAGTATAAAGACAATGATTTAGAAAAAAGGATGTTAATAAATCAATACTAGCAGTGAAAACTGTAAATAAATAAAAATAGAAGTACAAGATTTGATAGAAATGATAGCTCAGTGGTAAGACCTTTCGATTATCACGAAGGTCCACGGTTCAAGTCCTAAGCATTTTTATTGAACGTTTAATTCATCGAAGTTATTTACATACGTATCTGAAATTAAGTTAAAGGTATGTAAATTCAATCAATCTGTGCTTAGCCAGCGCAGTGGATAATGAGTATTTTTTTCTTAATGAGAGGAGACTCGAATCCTACAGTGGGACAATACTGCGTTAGGTTAGGTTAGTATATAATGATTTTGTATACAGTTTATTCTGTTTTTCTTTTGTATTTTTCCCATATTTAACTTGAGTTCATGCACTCCACGCACACTGGTACGTAGGTACTTAATTAAAATGTTGTTTACCTCGGTCTTGATTTTTTCTTATGTTTGTTTTATATTTTTCCGTTTCATTATTTTTCGAATTTATTTATACTTACAAAGAAAACAAAAATATAAAATCGAATGCTTAAAAATATAAAATCGAATCTATTGAATAAGTATTACATTACACAAATCAATAGCCAAGTAACCTTTAAATTCTGACCATTAGCGCCTTTATGAAGAATTTTGAATGAAGAATACCTATAATATGTACGGAGGCTAGACTAAAAGGGTAATAATACGATAAAATACTCTTAACTGTACAAGGAATATACTTAATTAACTAGTGGTGATATTATTAACGTAAATATAATAATTAAACTATGATAGCGCCAGATGCAACCACCTGGCATGTGTGGTAAATTAATAATTAAGTACTGGAATATATCTGTACGCATGTGTAATTGATAAATTAAATTTAAAAAGCTTGTCAAGATTTTTGATAATGATTTTGAGTAAGTATAATGTATTACTAGTTATTTTAAATTTAAATTACTACTGAATGAGAAGATTAATGTTTCTGCAACTAGTCTAATACGACCATTTTAAAATTATACAATCTTTTTGTGATATTTTCAGTTCACCAATAGCCCAAACGAAAAAGCATATATTTTTGAATATAAAAATAAATCCGCAGGTTGCACGTGTATTCTAGTTATTTTAAAAATACACTAGCAAATTGAAAATAAACTCAAAGTCGAATAGCGTCTCTTGGTAAACTGTTAGTTAGAATAAGTAAAGTAAACGTTGATAGAAACAACGACTGACAAACATGTTTGTGAGCTCGTCAGCAGCGTCATATTGAGCGTGGGTGTTGTTTTCCCTATGGTTAGCTGGCTCTAGGGTTGACATTTGTTGATCAAAATCCAATTTTTTTCATAAGGTAAATTATAGGGAGTTACGAGATTTTTTTTATTTTGATATAGGTAAATTTTTAATCTACATAATTTTCAACGACCATTTTCTGTAGTACTCTTGCTATCATATAGACCGAGATGATTTTTTGCCGATGTTGATGATGATTTTTTTAACGACCTTTTTTTTAGCAAATCCCTTACATCAATTCATTTTTGGCGATATAAGCGATTTCGGGGAACTTAAAAACGCTACATTAATTAGTTATCAAAGTTTAGTATATCTTGCGTTGTTTATTGTTTACCTACAATACTTAAAAAAAAAAAACAATTTACCAAGATATACTACGTTACCAATATTAGTAGTGTAGCAACCCTACAGGCTCGGATGGAGCGGAGCGGGGTGTCGCAAGCGGGTGCACGGCCGGGCGTCGGCACCGCGGCGACCCTGACTGACTTATCTTGCGAACGTGAGTCGCGCGCAAATTCGCATTCTAATGCTAGCGAATTTAACAGCCCGTGGATTATTTACTATTGCACATAAAAATGTAGTATCTACTCGGACACACCCGCCGATGTTAAAATCAGAAAAAACTACGTTTGTACTTACGTTTCAAGTGCATAGTCTATTTTTTACCTAACTGAAAAGTTTTTCAAACTTTTTTACTTCTGATTTTAGGAGTTGTATCTTAAGAAATCTTAATCAATATTATAAGACCTTTTGATTGTAAAAGATTTTCTTTCCTCTTTAAATAATGCACTTTATATACTAGTTATCTACCTTAATAAATATAACTCCTCAAAGTACTTGATTTAATTAATCATCAGTCAAGTTTCATCTACTTACTTAAGGGCTTAGTAAGATAGCCAATTTGGAATAGTCATTTTAACTTGAATCCAATCTATAAGTAAGATGAAAAAATGTCTGACAAACTATAAAAGTTACGAAAAACGTTGTTCATATAACTCTCTACCTACTCTCAATATCTAGTCTCTACAATACTTATTAGAATTATATTTAAGAGTTGTCAATGTATGTTTAGACTGTGACTAATGAAAGAATATCTAGTGGTTTATTTATATCATGGCCTACGTGCAACATCCGAACGAAAGTAAAACTGTATAGCCTAGTCACCTGTAGGTAAGTAAGTATTATTGAAGACACTATATCCGTCCAACGTCATGAGTATCACCGGAAAATTAGAAAATTAGATAAACTAGAGAACAAATGCCCGAAAACTCCAAGCATAGGGTAACGTATTCATAGAAATGGTATATCAATATTCGATATATACAGTACATATAAATGCGAGTAATGATAGGTATATAGTATTCGAGGTATGTATAAATTTGACTTATTTTGTTGCTGTTAAACTTATACAACATTATTTTTAACTCAACCAGAACCCTGTTTAATGATTTTTGGTAACCAGTGGGAAAAAACAGGAATTCCAAAATGAATTAACGCAAAATAAGAATAATTGCTTGTATATCAAAACGAAAAAACTTTCAAAGATAATTTCGTAATGGAATTGCATCGACGCAGTGTAAGGACGTTGGAACGAAGCAAAAGCGAATCAAGGTAGGTCATGGATTCTTTATTAGCATTGACGATTAACATTTATATGATTTTAACATTTTGCCTGTAGGTATGTAATGAAATAAGGTTTTCTGCACTATAATAGTGTAGTGCTGCTATGTTCTGGTTTGATGTGGCAAAGGAGATATATTTAGCATCGCATATGTGACTGACATCAAGCAGGACTCTTAACATATGTCACTTGCCAATTACTAAATGCTATAAAAATCACATTATCAAATGCAAAGTATCAGTCTACTAAAACTAGTTCTAGTTTAATTATTTCAGACAATGAGAACAATATAAATAAATGAAAATTGCGAACAATAAAGTAAAATGTCAAGACTGGAATAAAAGCTTAATCTATGGAGCGGCGCTAGCAAAGCTCGGTTCGTAGGCTTATTTCACCTTGACGTAAGGAGTTAAGGCAGGCCGTAGGTATCGGCGTGCGGTAAGAGGCGAGCCTAGGCTGGATCTCGAAGCAGAGACTAGGGTTGCCACCTAGGAAAATCTTGAAAAGTTCGAGAAAATGTTTGAAACCAATGTTCAGCATAATTAAAGGTGATAGTTTTCGTTGCATCTTGCTTAGGCTTGATTTTTCTTTAAAATAATATTTATATACTAACAAAGGTATTTTGAAAATTAATAAAATGATCAACAGAGTCATTTCCAATATTTCTTATATGTTTTTTATATTAAATACTCGGTATTTTACCTAAATCAAAATCTTACTAAACATATCTTAATTAATACAAAATACCAACTAATCTAGTAATTAAAAAACTATTCTAACTATGTATTACATGTGTTGGAAATGTAAATCTTGACTAAAATAGATGATAATATCGGATTAGCCCCTAACAAAGCTACCAATCAGACATGAATAACACTGTTAAGGTCTGTGCTGACGTCACAGCCACGTCACGTTGTGGCAGCCCTAAGAGTGGCAGGGAGCGGCCGCGGTCGACTCGGACTGTAATACATTCGGCCTAGTCAGCGGTCGTTGCCCCCCGGCCCCAGGCCGAGCGCCGCGCGCCCGCCGGGCCAGCGGGATTTAAAGTCTATGTACACTCGCCGTACCACTGATAAAATATCTGCATCAATAAAAATCCCTTAAAGACATTATTGTTGTGTGATTAATAAGAAATTGCGAATTATCAAACAGTTCCACGAGCATTTACAGTAGATTTATGAAGTTAGGGTTATATTACGCTCCATTGTTGGAGCAAAGTTTCGCTACAAAGCTGCTTAATTCAAAATCCTATTTTACTAATAAATAGTCGCCAAAGTAGCTTTATATAATATCCCGTTTAATAATAGCAAAATATGAGAAAAAAATAATGTCAATAATATAGAGCTCATTTAGAACAAGAAGTTTTAGTGATGTCATGTTTTTCTTGCTATATGTAACAAAAAAGTTAAGGTGACAAAGCTGTCATTAATTTATAGCTAGATGAATTACATTTAGAAAAGAAAAACAAATTGATTAATATCTATTTTATTTTGATAGGATATATTAGGTAGACAACTTGAAATAATGTTCATGTAATGTTATTATTTAAACGTACTTATGCAGAAACCTGCTTGAGCTACTTATTATTTTTTTATTTTTTGGTAAAATGTTAAAAACTGGTGGCATAAAATAATAATAATCAAATTTAAAAAAGTGATAAGGACGTATTTTTTATGTTCTTCCTATTATTTTCTATAAAAAGAACTCTTTGTAGAATCAACGCGTCACGATAGAAAATTCTCGAACAGTGTGCATCGGCCATTACAGATTCAGTTGGCGCTCAATTGAAATCAGTTTCATTGTACAGCCGTAGTTTCGTGACATTTTCAATAGATGGCATCACTGCAGTCAGAACAAACGAATATGCCTATCAAAAGGCTTCGATTCGATGAATATTCAGTCACAATACTAAAAATCAACATTTGTATGCATATGCAAAGAATAGTTACTATGAAGTTTATGTTTCATAAATTGCTGATTTTGTTGATTTTATATTTTACTTTTTATTTTAGTAATAGAAGATAAAGGTTTTAATAAAAGTAAAAGTATGTTTTCTAGCGAATAAGGTGTCATGTGCCATATTACTACAATTTAAATACAAAAAAATAATTATTAAGTGGGTACATGAATAATTCCTAAGTTCGTAGATCTCAATAATATATATTTTATTACAACTTTTATTAAATATCATTGAATTACTCATACTGACTGATTGCTTCGCTATATCAAATTTTCAGAAAATTATCTTTTATCAAGGTTTAGACTATGCACTTGATGATGACTTTCGGAATAGCGTTATCTGTTTTAACCTACTTTTAAGTCTGACAATAACGCAAAAAATAATATCTTATTTCTTAAAACGTAATAGGTAGTAAAAAGTTACTAACTATACATAAGAAAGTCTGTTACATAAGATTTTATAAATAGAAAATATTATTCAGTAAAAAAGATAAATATTGACAATGGCGTGACCATCGAAAATCAAAAGTGCGGTTACGCAACATTCGTCAGAAAGCAGTGCGGTGACACTTTAACCCAGTGTTGTGAATTCCGGCGCCGACTAGTCCAACGCACCCGTTTCGCGCTCATTAGTATGGAGACAGCGCCTCACCACTTTCAC
This sequence comes from Urbanus proteus proteus, assembly GCA_018251915.1. Taxonomy (NCBI): domain Eukaryota; kingdom Metazoa; phylum Arthropoda; class Insecta; order Lepidoptera; family Hesperiidae; genus Urbanus; species Urbanus proteus. Next base: position 22,938 of record DWPV01000040.1, read on the forward strand.
TCTCGCCAATAACAAGTCTTACGCAACCAGCCTGCACTCCGGCAACTCTCTACTTGCTCTCGTCGACTATCTCCGCGTCATGCACCACCCCACCGAGATGCCGAGATGAGAATAGTTCTCGCAAGAATGGTGCAAGAGTCGACGCAAGCCTCGACGCATCCTCGTACCTAATGACGGCTTGACAGAAACGAAAGTGTAGTGTTTCGGTTAGTTTATAGTGGGTCAGCGGAGTAGGACACCGGGGGTCGTCGCCCGCGCAGCCTCGCTAGGTGAAAGTGGCCCTCCTCTTCCCCGCGACCTCCCGCCTCCAATGGCAGTAAGGCGCGTCGGTCTTACCTGCGCACGCGCTTGCTTTTTGCAACTTGGCCATGGGGCTTATTACGATACCAGTGAAACAACGCTCCAGCTGCAAATATGAATACGCACGACCTCCATTGTCAATCACATGAGGTCGCGTTGAAGTACAAAATACATTGTATTGTTGAATATATTGTATGAAGCTACTTCCTAGAATATTGAAAATAACTGGCCGAAATACTGTTTACTTAGCTAAGCTCTATGCTTATTTAATTAAATGGATTAATCTGATCCACAGAACCAAAATCAATATTATACATTATGTCAGAAATTGCTACGTTTCCACAAATATCACCTTCCAGCAAATAGTTAAATAACATCAAATAAGATCACATATAAAGCGTTCATCAAGACCAATCCAAAACATATAAGTTAATTTATTATCAGAACATTTAGAAAAGTATAAATTTGTACTAGAAATATACATTTGGACATCAAAAACTATGAAAACAAACTCTGTAACCTATAACTCTGAAATTTTAATTAATTTCAAGAGAATCATTCTGAAAGCTTCAAGTCTACTTTTATTTACTGCAGCTCACTGCATGATGGATAGTTGCAAGCAATAGGTATACCTACGACAAAATAGTATCGCATATTTTTCAGCTAAATGCGTTATGTTTTTGCAAAACCTTAGCTAAAGAATAGGTATGTTCTACCTAAAGCACTTTACGTAACCGGCAGACGATAGTAAGTGATTGAATAGATCCATCTTACGTAAATGTAACGTACTTACGTATGTAATAAGGCTTATATAATGTACGGATTTCATGTTTTTCGTGGAACAGAGTTCATTCGCTTTAGCTGCACTACGAAAATGGAAAGTTGTATGAAAACAAAGGATAATAACTAGAACTATAACAGCTAATTTTGAGAAGTTAGACAAGTTTTTAATGGAAAAGTTAAATCACCCATTAGTTACATAGATTATACTTGTTACATGAGAGTACGCATTAGAAGTGAAAACATCTTTATTAAAAATAAAGATTAATAAAATTTTTGTATTGGAGAGAAAAGGTTCATGTATGTACTATGTACCAGAGGAGTATCTATTTTTATAAGTATTGATTTAACGATTAGAACTTTGTGGAACACTAAAAGTCTTATAAACAGCCGTAATTCAAAAAGTGTATGTAATTGACAAACGAAGGTACACTGTTAAATAATGATTGGTGATTGTAAATGACCTTAGTTTAGTTAATCTGTTAATGTTGTTGTTTCGCAATTGTATACTCATATCCGTCTTTTTGTTATTTTCACAGCTAAAGTCTACGAGATTAAAGTAAAATTTGACAGGAAAATAACTTGTTGTAAGACATATTTTATTTTAGGTTCAGTTGTGTTATAAGTTAAACGCACGAGCGGAGTCGTTGGCAAGATTATAGTTGCGTGCATCGTTCCAAGCGTCCTGTATGGAGTAGAGCAATTGAGTTGCTCGGTTGTGTCGAGGTTGAATTGGGAGCCGGTGTTGCGACAGGCGAACAAAGAAAGCGGCAACGGCCCGGCCTTGGGGAGTTCGTCGACCGAGTTTTGCGCGTCGCAAGGTTTCGCCAGTCTTACTTCTCGCAGCTCCAGGATATTGCCAATTTTGTTCAGCGTTTCAAGGCTGTGCTGTCCGGGGCAGCCAGCCTCTTACTTTTTGTTTGCGGGAAAAGCTTTACATTAATGTCAGAATATGATTTGGAAGAAATATTCGTAGCAAAGAATCCCTTTGATTTTATGATTTTGTTAAGTACCAAAGACCTATTTTCAGGTTTAAATATAAGAAAGATTATTTTACAGCAGAATTAAAATGAACTGAAAATGAAAATGAATTTCGTACTTTATGTAGTGCATTAAGACATATGCATCTTTTGCATACGGGGAGAAAAATTACGTTGTATTTCAAATTTTCGCAGAAATCGTAACAAAAGTGATACAAATAAGCGTTCAAAGTAACCAGTTACGCCATTGACAAATAAATTGGATAAACGATTTCTATAACGATAAAATAACGTTGAATTACACAAAATTATTCTATCCGCCGGGACTCTTAAATTATTGTACGAAATAGGCAAAAAACATTCGAGTGGCGGTGCCCCCGATACATTTTGACATACTCACATACATTTATGCATAGCTACAAAATATCGTGCTGGAAACCTAGATTCGAGGAACACGGTTAGCTTTATCTGTCACGATTACGCTCATTCCGCTCATTGTTAACCAAGGGGCTTGAGTGGCCATGTATATATTGCAAAATCAAAAATTGATAAATCGATAAAGTCATTTGAATTTCAGACGTAAAATTTAGATAGAAAATCGATTGTCATGACATATTTTAATAGCAAACGAGTAGAGCTATTAATGACAACAAAACAATTTGTAATTTGGTTTATAAAATATCTATAGTATCTAAGATGTGTAGGTGTATAGCGGTATAGGATAGATTAATTACTATGTCAGAGCTTAATGACCTAATCGCTGTACGCACATTGTAATAATAAAATATGCTGGATTTGTCAGAAATTCAGATTACACAATAAGGGCTAATGTTCATTGACCCAAGAAATATAATTTTAGTTTAACCATGGACTTTCCAATTTTATCAATGTATTTATTGTTACATCAGAAAAAAACGACATTCCACTAAATGGGAATTCAAAGGTGGCTACAGACCATCAAAGTTGCTACAAATAAAAGCAAAAAAAAGATCGCTGGAGGTGAAGAAATGATATTTTTATGAGTTCTGCAAAAGGTAGGCTGGAGTATTGTGTGTCAGTGCCGGGATATTTTTGTAAAAAGTCCCATTTTTAAAGCACTATCCTTGCATTATTTACTTTAGCTGTTAAAAAGTAAAAATGAATGAATAACTACGAAAATATACAGATTTTATAATCAAAGATTTGCATGCAAATCAATATCTTTTCTTACAAGTAGCTTCCTTCTAAATATAATAAAATGTTAATAGACAGATAATAACTTTTAATACTTACAATAGATAGATAATAACTTTTAATACTTACAACATCTGTTGCTGGTTTACATAAAACTTGGCATGATCCATGCATTGGCAATATTAAATACCTAAAAAATAAAAAAATGCATAAAGTGCTAATTTTTTACGTATTTACGTAGTTATCATTTTAAGTTTGGGTTAAGTGTTATTTTAATTTTATTTTATTACATGATCATTAAACTTTATCAGGGTCAATATGATGGTACTCGCATATATAATCTATTTTATATGTAAATGAAAATGATTTAGATAACTTCAATTTGCTATATAAAAATCTTCCTCAAATATGCAGCACATAAAATGTTTTTTAAGTGTGTTTGAGTATTTAACACACGTTAAATAATCCTTACTTCAATTACAATTGTAGAGTGTTTTATTTGTAATTAAATAAGTAAGAACGTAAATTTACAAAATAAAAATAAACTCCACCTTTTTTTAATCAGTTTTGTATCGGATGTAAATTGTACTAATGAGGCCAGGAAATAAAAACAAACTAATTACAGAGAAACCTTGGCTGCTAATGATATGAAATGATTTCCTTGTTCCAGTTAACCTATTTCCTTGTAAAACATGCTTTTTAGGTCACACCACAACACAGTGAAAGAGTTGAACGTTTTTGTAATACATACAATAGATATGTAGATACATGCTAGTGCCTATTTTATATTCAGTTCTTAAAATCCTATTTATATGATTATTTTGTAACATTCACGTAACTATAGATAGATTTTTATTAGACGACCCCCGTGGCGGAGCGATCACTATATTGGTCTGCTGCGCAGTGGGTCCCGGGTTCGATTCCCGGTTAGACAGATATCTGAACGATGAATTTAGATTTCTGTACTGGGTCTGGGTGATTGTGTATTCGTCTTTGTGTGTCCATGGCACCCACGACACAGGAGAAAATCCTACTATGATGCTATGAGTGTAGATAACGTCTTTTAAAGTATATTGTTTTAAATAATTTACTTTATATTAGCGGATGATTTATGAGATTTTAATAACAATCGGGGATACAGAATACATGAACAGCTGATGATAAGTAGTCACTGCTTCCTAGGGATATCTGTAAGTTATTTAGGAGTCTTATCTGAAGTCAATCACAGACGCGTTGCTCCTACCGAGAACAATGATGATCGCCTCCACATAATAGTAGCCTCAGGTGAAAGGTAGCCGAACTTTAATTAATATAAATTTAATTATAGGCAATTTTAGACATTTCTGTAAAACAGGTTTGAAGTTCTCTGATAACGCGTTACGTATCGTGAAACAATGAACGGAAGGAGATATATTAGAATTTTTATGAATGAGTTTAAAATACGTTGAACTTAATTCGAAGGTAACGTCTACATACAATAGAGGTGACGAAGATCATATATCGGTTTAGGGTTGCATCCAGCTTGGACTACTACCAAAAACTATTTAATTTAAAATAATTTAAAACTATTTACTCATATGTACTACAAATGCATTTTGTAAGTTAAACATACTCTTAATTAAAAATCTATGGCTTTCAAATGTTTAAAAAATTAGGCAAGTAATACACAGACCTAGTATCATCTACTGATGTATTCTACTAAGTTTAAAACTACATTTTAGCGAAGCATTTTCTTAGTCACTTATAAGTAATAAACTTAAAGATCACAGTGTTTATTTAGGGTAGCCGGACTTCTACCATATTTTTTACAATAAACTGATCGTCCAGTTATGTTGTGTTGGTTTTGAGACATAGAAAGCTTTTGTTGATATGTTTGTATAATTCAAAAAAGGTTTATGCTCTTAATATATGTAAAACATCACGATGTCTAGTTTGACTCGCACTTGGCCTAATTTTTAGCACTTAAAAACTTCTAAGCATTCTTCATTCGTATTCCTGCGAAATAAGATTTTTTGGCTTCATAATGTTATTTTGTAATCTTTTTCATGATCAGTAACATTGTCAATAGTTTTGGATATTAACTGTTATTTAATTTTTTATTTTTATTTAAGAGGTCATAAGCTAAATTCAGCTACATAATTTTAATATTTAACCCGTAAATAACAACACAGATTATTCCGTAAATCAAAACCTGTCCGCGGTCTATAAAATTTTACGACAACGAAGTAAACGGTTCATACGACCCTGAATGCTAAAACGGGCAGTGAGTCCCGTTAGCAAGACAAAGCACCCTGGTATCTATGTATGTATGTATGTAGTTCATTTCTTCAAGTCATTTCCGACAACGAATATACGATGCATATGCAAAGAAGCCTGAAGAAAAATGCTTCATTTGCATTGAATGCTACTCTTTTTGGTGCTACTGTTGGGAAACACCAATGGCTATTCATAATGTATTAAATGTCAATATGTAATTAGGATTGCATAAGTAATATTATCGAATTTATTTGCATTTATTCATTTATTACTTATTATTATTATATTTTTATATGGATCTTATTAGCAATACAAACTTAATTGAAAACAACGTATATAGCATTTGTAAGGGTTGTGTTGTAATGTACATACGAATACATACTTGAAGGGAGCAAAACCCTTCGTAGTTCGAACATTGACGCTATAGTTAATCAAACAAAACTTGTTGAAAGGTTTGAAAATAGATAAAAATATAATTTCTAAATACCACTAGGTATAAAGTGGTATAGAAAAACTACAAAAACATAGACCAGACATAACATTACGTAAGTTTGAGGTGAAAAAAACTAGTGATATAAGCATGTAGAGATGTAGACTTACGGCATAAACTTCTACAGAAAACTTTTTCAACCTCATTCATAAATACATATGTTTGCTGTTAAATAAGTTTAATTCATTCATGATGTGTACAATAAAGTTACAATAATTGAAAATATTCAATTAATGAATATTTAGAAAAGATAATTCATAGACTTATGATATGTTTTTTTATCATAGAGATAAATAGGTTTTTTTTTGTGATTCACGAAAATTGGATCGCGCACGTGTTTAATTACATACAAGTATTTGTCCAATTAAATCGGGGTCAGTGTCCTTCTATGCATAAATAATTGATTTATAATTACCGGGTATTGATGCCGCCGTCCGTCCTAAATATTGTAAACAATAAAAATGTTTTATTCGAATTTAATTTATTTATATGGGTTGTATAATTGATTAATATTCATACAGCTGTTAAATAGCTGAGAAAATAAAGATTTTTAAATACTAAAGCCATAATTGGCGCATATTTTTGCGGGAATTTGACTGGTTTCACATTTTCTAGAACTTTCGTTCAAGCTCATAAGCTTCCACCAATCACATCGAGTTGACAAAGTCTGCCTAGCTACACTACTAGTACTAGCTAGTATCTTACACTATATATATAAATATAAAATACTTTTCATTTTACAAATAACTATGTTTGAGTGTTAATGAAAAAATGTATTTAAAGGGTTTAATAGCGTGTTATCCTAATATTTTGATTTGTTAAGGAAAACTGATATAAACAGCACTTTACCTGTAGGTAACTGTTTCAGAATTCAATTGTTAGAATATAAAAAACATATTGAAAAGTATTGCTCCGAATATCAGACAGCCGTCAATACAAGAAAGTAGAACAGCCAGATGGTATTTAGCAGGCGTTAGTCAAAGTGCGATTACAATGCAATTAGAAAGCGAATTGCACAAGTGCTCGCAGCCTATCAGAAGAAAGCGCGTCCAACGTAGGAAAGTCAAATCGAGGTAGGGGGAGGAGGGGGGGCATGCGCGCACGCAGCACCAAAAGTGGTACACTTTCGATCTCAACGCGTCGGTGAGAGTTGCGCGAAAATGAAAGTGGTGTGCCATTATGGTTCACTTTCCACACTGGGGTCAAAAACCGCGCGACTCCTGTTAGTCACTATTAGTTAATTGGCGATTGATGTTTGTTTTCTTGATAGGGTTTTACGTAATGGACGTAGCAAATGTCTGCATTTAAAGTAACTTCCTGATGAGTGTGGCCTCACTCCTTAAACTCCTTTATATTTTTACATAAAGTAGCCAGTTATCATAGAATTGTTCATCAGGTATAATTGTGATGTAGGGTCTGGGTTTCTATACTATTTGGTATTTATATAGGCATTTACATCTATAAGCTGCTGGTACATTAATGAACTTAATGGTAATTTTATGTTTCATTTGTAAAAACTATCTTACCAATTTTACTCATCAACATTTAGAGTCTTATCTTTGCCTCCAGTCGGTCTAAAGTCAGTAAAACTCAATGGGTAAACTGCTTACGTTTTTTGAGGTATCTGCCTATCACATATTATCGCTATAACCAGGTTGTCTGATTGAGCAGACAACTAAAAATAAATAAACAATACACTCTGCTACAATATTTTAGCATTCATAATTGAAGTAGTGCTCTAACAGTTCAGGTTATACGAAGATTTCTAGCACCTTCAAAATGTTACAGAATGATTCAGAGTAATCAATTATATCGTGGAGGTAAAAACTGAATTTAAAAAGAAATTACACTACAAACGGTTATTTAGGGTAACCTTCATTTATGTAGAAATAAAACTTATTTGATCGCAAATATTATTTGTAAATACAAATACGCTTACAGCTTTAAACAGCTAATTGTTTAATGAAATTTGTGTAAGTTGTTCAAATATGTATGTCTGCTAGCTACCTGAGGTATGCTTGTTAACTAAAATAATTAGTTAACTAAAATGAACATGCTTAATTTATGTCAACACGAACAATAATTATTGAACTTAGAGATGTAATCAATATTTGAATAGTAATTAGCCAAATTACTATCTGAATGTGATAGATTTTTTGTGGTTCGACTCCGGCGGTACCATCGCCACACCTACATATGCTTGTCTTATAACAATATGGATAAGAACTGTTGCGTACTGGTTTGAAAGCTATGGTAAGCAGAACATCTAAGGCGTTTCACGTAAGCACTCAGGGGTAAAACATTTGTGGTCGACAAATGACTCTTAATATATTTTGTGTTCTATAATATCTAACATCTGTAATAGATGTTCTTGGATGGTAGTTCCCGCTTACCATCAGGTGGTTTTCATGTTCGTTGCATACTTCATTCTTATAAAAAGTGCAATATATTTGTCACTAAATAGCACAGTCCTATCTACCTAATTGTACGTTATTGTAATATTTGCGAAACAAACAACAAATTTGTATCATCAACGTACTCCATTCATACACTGGTTACATTATAAATATACAAATAGAAAATCCAATCATCCTAGCTACATCTGAAACCTTCGCTGTATCATTGCATTTTGTATATGGAGCGAGGGCAGCGAGGGAGGACGGGGTGAACGACCTCCAGTGACGTCAGCGCGACCTGATGCTGCCCGGCTCCAGCTTAACCCGAACTATGACCTGGTACCGACCCTTTATATATGCACATTATATATCCAATATCAGAATTACCATACAGATTGAACACGGATTTGGCAGACCAATCTCGAACATTGTGACTCTTTTTTGCTTATCTCTTTAAAAGTCGGCTTTTTTAACGAGTAGGTTCCGTTATACACTTTATTAACCCCTATATACGGATTGCTTGTGACGTGTATAACATGTATGAAAACAAATGTGGATAAAGGTAACACCTAGTGAGTTAAAAAATTTAGTTAAAAGGAGATCTAAAGATGTGATAAAGTGAAGTGTAAAAAGTGTTTTAAAAATTATTACGATTTACAACCTCCTCCTTTTTAATTAGGTTGAAATAGTATTAATTCAGTAGTTGCCACAAATCATACATGCCACATTCAGATGCTTGCCGAATACGATTGAATAAGCATGAATTCGCGTATACTCAACTGCATTTTCAGTACTTGTCCGGTGTCAGTTTTTGGTATAAATCAAAGGATTACTTAAAGCTGTAGCAGTATTTTATGGTGGTAATTGAAGCTGGCAAGTTTATGGGCAAATTGTTATTGATAAACAAAAATTTGCAAGTAACCCATTTATTTAGGTGTAGATCTGCTTAATAGAAAAATAATAATTGTGCTAAGATTTTGCGATATGCGTTGTACATGCCGTTTGGCATTAATTTTAGATGCTATTTGGGTATGAATTAAGCATTCAAGTTATTTACTTACATTAATCATAACGTTTACTTTAGGCCCCAATCCCTTTCAAGGTAAAACAGGAAACATTTAAACCTATAAATTGATTCATATATTAAAGCTGCAATTATGAAATAATTCATTTACTATGAAAATGTTTGAATTATGGAGTAATCTTTTGTATCGCATATTTTATTTTATGTATCATCTTTAATACTCAGATTTCGTTTTTGTTTCTTATGTGTAGTATAGTTTGACAAAGACACGTAAAACTTAAATAATAAACGCACAGATAGCTGTGCGATTGTATGTTTACTATACATATATTATAATATAATACATATAAAAAGTGGTTCAATTATCTGTTAAATAATAAATATTTTGTAGCAATTTTCTATAACAGGATCGGACAAAAACAAGAACAATGACAATAAAAACATTTATCGGTCTACAATAAAGACAATTAAAGTTTACAATAAACAGACTAAACTTAGATATCTATTTAGGATTACGGAGTAATACCTGCGTTACTAGTATGCGTAAACGGTGCGCTATTCCGTAGAATTATCGACGGTAATAAAAATGACATATATTTAGGTTAGCAGTAACCGTGTGAGCTCTTAGCGGCAAATTAGTCGCCTTGGCCTATAAACTCCACTCCACAGACTGACTGATTCGCCAATTCTAGATTTAGGTTTTCAGTTCAGTGGGTTGAACTGGACGCTTCCGATCTGAGCCGCCGCTGTTTTCGACGAAATCATCATTGAAAACGATTGATTGTGACGCGACGTAGCTGATATAAAAATAAATATACTGATTGGCGCCAATCGCACAAACATCTACTGGGCTTATCTTGAAGTAATGTTGTTCAAAAACAAAATAAAACAGTAAATTTAATGACTTCTTTGTGAAACAAATTACGCCAATATTTTAAGTCTTAAAAGCAAAAAGCTGTACTCAATGAAAGGGCCATTTATTTAAGATACACATTTTTTAACAAACGGTAATAAATTTTATGCATCATCATTATGTATGACAATTTTAAATTCCAAATAAATATATGACTTCAATTATAATACAGAAAAAAGTATGGGACTATCAAATTCCTTTTTGATCGACGTTTATGTCTTTTACTGTGTTGATAAATTGTTTTATGAAAGTGCTACGGCTACCGAATCGTGGACTAAAAATTAAACAGATATATCGCCGATTCAAATATACCTACATAAATATACCTACATCCTAAATGTACAAATTCAAATAAAATAATGCCTGTATACAGAAAGCATTCCATATGTATAGTGCACATGATTAAAAAAATCAATTAAATTAAATGTGTTAGTGGGTGAAGGTCTCCCGTTTTTTTACTTCCGTCCGTTGACACATCTTCACGGGGTGATTGACGGGGCATACGTATCGAAGCCTTCGCAAGCGTTCGGAGTGGCACGTCGCCCCCGTAGCTCAGGACCGTAGGGGCGGGCGGCGCGTAGCGGCGTCTACGAGCGCCCCTGCGGCGTTCGGCGTAGCGACCGCGCGCCATTCGCGTGGACGCCGCCGCCGGTCGCACGCGCCCCACTCGCGCGGATGCACCTTCCCGATATGACTGTGACCGAGTGCCGCCAGCACCAGCCCGGAGACGCTGACCCTCCCCAGCCCCCCACCGACGCCGACGTCCTCCTCGGCAGAGTGCTAGCAGGTGAGCTCGTGCACGATCAGCTGTCATGCTTACCAGCGGGCGACCATCAGTGCTTATCGCGTTTGTTTACATTTATGGAAACCATCCAATCATCATTATTAACAGTTATATCATATGTACACTCGTTGTTTAAGTTAATTCATACGCACGCATGAATATGACTGTGCGGAGTCGTGTGGATATGTATGTACCTATGTGTTGGATTTGTGACTGGTGATGATACCTGAAGTATACGTCTCCATGTCTTCATCGCATGCTGTAGATGATGCAAAGTGCTTCATGAAACAATAGTTGAGGACAAGATAATGTCCTTTTCACTTTCCTGCGCGGCGGGCGCGGGGCGGCGCGGCGCAGGGCGGCGAATCTGGGTCAAGCGGAGTTCGTTGCCCTCGGCCTTCCCGGCTATATTCGAAGTCGCTCGCTACTCGCGGCTCGCTAATCACCGCCGTTCGCGCCGCGGCCGCGCGCTCGCTTATGAACGTTATTACGATGATTTTTTTTGTACCAACATAACATAGACCTACTTTTATTTTAAAAACCTGAACTAGCCATTCTAAATATTACATTTATTATCAACTTAGATGCAACATTTTTTTCTGCAACGCTACATGTTACATAATATGTAAATCATTAATTCGTTTTCAAAAGTTAATTAACATTTATTGACTATTAAATAGAATTTTATTTTAGATACTCATAATAAAGATGTAGCGACCAATCATAGAACAATTGTCATATGTAAACAAGATGTGTGTCAAATAAGTCGATTAGTCAATCAATAGTGATTGCAATATTCGCAAAGAGAGTGAGTCTGAGCAGAGCTCCACGGCCGAGCGGCGTTTCGCAAGCGAAGCCCATCGCTGAATGCCATTTTATTTTGGAGGCCGCGCGCGAGGGCCCGCGGTCAACGGCCCCGCGCTATCTAGGTCGCCTCGGAATAACCTAGTGCCGATAGTCTAATAATAATCTATGAGAAACTCGGGACATACCGCCGTCCCACTCTTGCACGTTAAACCTCCGCACGCACGGCCAGCGACAACGCTCCTTTCCCAATACCTACTACATATTTCGCACTCGCAGTCGCTAACAAGGTTTTACTGTCTCTTTTTCTCTTCAAAGAGAACTTCGCTCGACAGAAGTTAATAGGAGTTCAAGACATCCCCCACTATATTACATATAATAAATATTGTACACTTTTACGTAACACCTGGCTTACTTTTGGTCGCATAGTCTCCGATTTGTACCAAAAACGATTTTGAAACGGTGCCAGAGACTTCTCGGTCTGTATAAGTATACATGATCTGAACTGAATCGGTTTCCAATTGTTTAAAACTGGCATTTTATTAATCAAAGTTATTAACAAATTCGTAACAATAATTGTAAGGTACATTCATGTCCAATTATTGTACAATTGAATTTCAACGATAATTATGTAAGAATAAAATTATGTACAACACAAATTGGTCATGGCCGTAACCAGAAATCGTTAAAGAAAATATAGTTATTAAATAATCACCGAGGTAAAAGTTAAAATATTAATATTGTTAAAGTACATTCTAAACTAAATATTTAAAATTTCCACAATTTACTAAATTTTTCTGTAAACTGACAAAAAACAGAAGAAAAAATGAAAAACTGTGCATGAAATAGCTCTTTTCCCGCCAGTAAAATAGAACAACTGAACAGCAAAGCAACAAAAGTGACGTAACGAAAAAATCCTCGAAATTTTCTCCACAATTAAAAAAAAGAAAGGGTTGGCTAATGGGACATTCCCGCCAATGGACAGACAATCCAACAACAAATCAATAGAGGCGGCGTAGCGAAAAATCCTAGTCTATGAAAAACAATTGTAGATGTGACGTACGCGAGGCGGGCGGCGGGCGGTATTGCGATCAAGGCCTCCAGTTCGTTCACCCGCCGCATTTGGGTCACGCAGCGCCGCGCTACACCACACGCAAATAACTGGCCCACTCACTTAAATCTCTACATTTTTGGTTCACCTTTATTTTAAAAATAAAATACGGTTTTCCTTGTCGAAAATTAAAAAAAGTTTTCTCCAATATTTTTAAAGCGAATATCATTTAATACTGTACTAGAATAGGAATATTATTAAGATTAATTTTAAAATACGTTTTTAAATTATTAGGCACGGGTTTTGTGGTACCTGTGTTGGTACGGGTTTCTTGGTAATGTTCACTAATTACGCCTTCAATACAATTAATTAACACATCTTTGTGTTGTCAATTGATGTAATTTATATAACTGCTTTAATTAGTTAGCGGTAGGTCAGTGTTGCACAAATGTAGACAAGTTTTTAAAATGAATCCAATTTAAGTCCCTAGAGTATTTAATAGTGTGTTCATTTTTTTATTATTCCCAACAAATGGGGATAAGATGTTTAGCATAGTCTATTATATTTTGGATTAATAAATGCCGTGATGGTTTTATGCCTCTCTTTCGGCCTCTTAATTATTAACCCATTGCTCAATTAATTTGCTGGTTTATGCTGCCCTTGTGAAGTACGGAATAACACACAAACATTTAATCGCTCATCCAACTCCCGACCGCGCCCTACGTTGCTTAACTTTATACACGAGTTACGATCAACATAAGCCGGCGGGGCTACGCGGTTCATCAAACAATATTGCTTCTCAAATTAATCAATATTAAAATTTTAAACAAAGAATAGCAGGGAGGGACCTATTCTACGAGTATAATGAAAGAACACATATTTTAATATTAATTTTAAATACTTTATTAATTATATAATTATTGTATTGTCTCTAACATTACATTAGTTATGTATCAATCCTTGGCACAAATCGTAAAAAAGTCAGGTTTCTTGTTTTTTTTTAAAGTTTATCGATAGTCAAATTTAGTGTAATAGTTATAACATAGAATTTACTAGGTCAAAAGTTATTCAGCAGGTTCACTTCAGTTTAATTATAACTTGTTAGGCGCTTAAGTGATAGTATAGTTAATGCATAGCTGTCATCGGCCTCAGCGAAAGTATAAAGAAAGTCGAAGATACTATGATGGAGTAATCTGTATGAACATAGTGATGTACCGTTGATTTTACATTTTTTTTTATTATATTTTATATCATTATATTTTTATAATTTACATCATTTATTAAGGCGATTTCGCGTAAACCTTTAATTGAAAGTAGCATTGAATGCGTCGAAAAAATGTGCAATAATTTAAACTCATAACTGCAACTACCTACTGTTGCTAAGCTGAAAAGTCATGTTTCCCAGAATATGGTATATGGTCGGTGTAGAATGAACCATATGCTATTGTAGCTATTGCGGGGTGGCGGGTGAAGGGGTCGGGGCGAGGTTGCAGGTCGACGCCCGCGCCGCCCTGACCCCAATTTGATCTGCGCTCGCGTCATGCTATGCGGACCTCTCGTCCAGGCACTGAGCGGAAAAAACCCATTGATCGTTACAAAACAACTTCATGAAAGTATTATTGCAACGATACAAAATAGACAGATTTTCTAATTCGATTTAGAAAGACCTTCATCCCATTATAAGCGGACATTCCAAAAATATTCTATTTTCGTAGCTTGTTAAAATTAGGTTACTGAAATTAGATTGTAGACATGATTAATTTATACGTGTAATGACAACATTCTGAGTCGTAGATAAGTAAAAACGTAACGTCTCGCCAAATCATTGTCACACCTAGCCTTGTTTTGACTTTACGCAAAGTTTGAGTCAAGATTTGGCACATTGATTTCATTAGTCCTACTAAACTAACACAAATAAAATGCCCCGACGAGCGGTCCGCTATCGCCCAAATCGCATGATGTCCTAATAACCTTATGATGAGTAATGTGTGGCGTTTTTTCGTGTGATATTTTCCTATTAACCCGGTAACCTGACCAAGTTCAAATACACCAATGCTTTAAGAGTCTAGCATAGAACGCTTTCGTTACCTCATTTTTTGTGCAATCGCCATTATAGAACAAATACTTGTTCTCGTTTTGGCACTTTTGAAATTATTTTACATTGGAGCAATAACTTAACGACTTAAAATATATGCAAATAGCAAATGTTTATTATGTATTTAACAATATAACTTTACATAGGTATCACTTATGTTTCATTGGAAAAAGATAAATAATGGTGAAAATTGTGAATAAAAATCATGTAAACTATTGATCAGTACATTAATATAAAACTATTGAACAGTTCAGTATTAAACGTCAACAGTTATGTAAGTGCGGCTCATATGCACGCAATTAATACCCACGCCTCACATATTTATAAAGTACTACTGATTCACGAGCTATTAATAAAAGTTTTTATTATTCCTTTATGTAATTGCAAAGAAGCATACAGTCTGCCTGATTTTCAGTGGTTACTGCGATTATACCTTACTTGTGTAATTAACTCAACGTTGTATTTGATATGTAAAGTCTTTGCTATTCCTGATTTTAACCTTTTAACATAATCTTCAAACCAGAATGAAGCAGCACCACATAAACATAAGCAGTAACATATTTACTATAAATAAACCTAGAATAAAACCTTTACAACACTTTGTGTAGACAAATCGCATGTTCTATTAGTAGGAGCCATTAAAAGCGCACACATGAATCGTACTATAAGGATGAGTACGCAACAGCGCTTACGTGAAGTGATGATGATTAAGTCAGGTTGAGTCAGCGGTGACCCAGATGTGCTGACGGTCTGAGGGAGCCTATGTGCTCTAAATACGCGGAGTAGGTTAGGGAGCGAGGTCAGCGCCCTCAGCTCAACCCCTGATTCCGGGCGACTCCAATATTTAACACTCGAATGTTTTCTGGAAAATGATTTTCCAATTTCAGGAATTATGTTTTTTTTATTATTAACGAAAATATGTCTGTGGGCGTTATTCGTAAGTTTGATAATATCAATCGTTACGGTTTAATTGAACTTTTTAAGTTCCATTAAACTCTACATTGAGATGTAATTGGCCAACATAATATTCACGAAATAAATCTCAAGAAATCGTATGGAAAAATATCCTATCCTATATAATCCCTATTTAATTTACTTAAAGATAAATATATTTTAATGCTGAATGAAAATAATCTTAATGATCCAAAAGTATGGGATGATTAATCATAACAAAATTATCTAATCTTTATTATATTGACTGTAGTCTTCATTACTTTTACGAAAGCCTCTATTAATTCATATTTTATAAACTATATCTAAAACATTTAATGTTACAATATAGTTACGACGATAGAGTTTATAAAATGTAGAGCTTAGGTCAACATCGCGCCATCTAGCGGCGAGTAGAATGTTCTAAGCAAAATTGACAGATGTCGCCTGCAGTCCTCCGCCACGGCTCGATGGTCGGAATTATTTCTATACATAACATGTATATTGAAATAATTCTAATAACATTACAGCTTACCTGTTTTATTGTAATGTTATTTTGCGTCTTATGCAACTCAAGTTATTAACGAAACATTATTTACGATATTTTACTAATAAATTCGTGAACGCAATTATACCATTCTACTCTTAATTCTTTAATGTAAGCCTATTAAAATAGATATATCAATTTTATTTATTTACACGTCCAGTTTATTAGCTAAATATTTAAATTTTAAGGCATTTCATAACGTTTACGAATATTATGTTATAAGCCACCCAATAGATGGCACTAGTCGCTAAGACGAACATATTTGTAACGACTCTAATTTTACATCATGTAAACACCCACACGTATACATAGAACAGGTAAACAATTATACGTCACAACTTACGCATGTTATTGATAGATCTGTTATCTGTCGATAAGCAAATGATTTTTAATTGGTCAATACCAACAATATATTAAAATAAATGAACACGTATTTACAATACATATTTATAAGAATATTTTAAACATTAAGTTAGACATAACGTATGTGAATATAAGTTTTAACTTGAATATTGGAGGAATTAATATTAATTAAATTATTTGTATATGTATGAAGTATCATTATCACTACAAATATTTGCATCAGCGTAATTGTACTAGCGGTTGTTTTTAAAGGTCATGAAAACCAGGAAATGTGTACTATTACGATACATACACACACCTACACAATATGTATGTACTAAACGTTATCAATTAGTTATCTTTATGGAAAAGTTAGAGCTAAAAATAGTCGGCTAGCTAAGCCCAGGCGGGGAGTAGCGGGGGTGCGAGGGGTGCGGGGCGTTCGGGGGGTGGCGGGGGGTGGCGACCGTGAACTGCGCCGACCCCAGCGCCACCACAATCCCACGTTGACTCTTCCGACACGTTGACCTGTGACATTAGCTGATAAGCTTTTAGCGTTATTGAAAACCTATTTAATAAAAGAAGACAGCGATTACCTTAATGCCTCTTAATAGTTGTAATTTATGTCCACATGTTTGGATACTAATTAATAACTCTAGCCACTCTACATTGACTATATAGATATTTTCAATTTTACTGGGTAAACTGATGTTATCTATTTTCTTTCATATTAAGCTCTGGTCAAATTAGTGGACTCCATGTCCACTTTTGAGAGAATTATAAATGATATTTATTTTAAATTATTATTTAAAATAGAGTTCTATTATCCTATTATTCTCGTTGGTAAGTCATGCGACTGTTTTTAAAGACTAACTTGGAACGTCTCGTGTGTGTATATAAATATCTCTACGTAACCACATCCTCCATGGCTAAACATAACAATAGTTAACATCGCTGATATAAGATAAAAATATTGAGCTAGGTAAAGTTATTGTTGACATTATTGTCATATTTAGGTACAGTTGACAACTTTTGTCTTGTGAATTAAATTATGTAATCAGCACATTTCATAACGTAGGTACTATTATTAGCAATTAAAATAACATAAATACAGGTATATGGAATGAAGTGGCAAGGGGCTAATTATAAATTAAGGCTAGCTGGTGGGAGTTAGGGGGCTAGATTGACGTCACGGGGCGCATGCGCGGTCACCCACGCGTTCCGCCGCGTCCCGCCGTTTCGCGCCAAACTGTCGTTGGTCGCGCGCCGGTTATAACCTAACTTTACGATACGTCACCTTCCGTATCCCGTAATTATGGAAACAAATAGTGACGAGATGTCCCCACCACCAAATCGAGTAGCAGGTGAGAGACTAGCATTAACAATGTCATTATTTGAGTAAGCCGTTCGCATATCTGACCATTCTAATAAAGCGGGGTCAACGAACTTTGGCCTTCTCTTGTTTACGATAAGAACTTTTCATATCGCGGATTTTAAGCGTTAAGATAATGTTCGGTGTTTTCGGGTATCTACATTTATAATTTTCCTTTGTTCCTAAATTTATTTTTTTATTTAATCCGGTTTTTGGAGATTCGCACAACGTCACACATGCCTAATTATATTTCGTTGATATTTACTTATCAAAGTGATGTCTTACTGTCAAAGATATAGAAGTTAATTCAGTTTTATAGTTCTTTTTAGATATACTTATATAATATCATATTAAGATGTGATCGATTAAAGTTCCATTTAATTACGATTCACTTGCAAGCTGCAACGTAACTCTCTCTATTACTTTCATTATCATATCATACATTCACTTCTCAAACGCTCAAAGTGTTTGAAAGCAAGTAGCTGAAGAAGGCGCGAAATCACCAAAGTGTCACATTGGATAATCCAGATTGTCTGAACCGGGATTTTAGTTTCTATTTAATCCAGCCAAGACTTTGATAGAGAGAAAAAGGCTCTAGAATAATTAATAATAATAAGGAAATCAGAATGAATACAATAAGAAAATATGTCAATATTGGACGATCATAAAGGTCCTCTATTTTAGAATTTTATTAGGTTTTGTCACTCATCTGTTTCGATTTTAGGAGATCGTATTTCTGAAAGCTCCGATGAGGTCACCATTTAACGTACTCAATTTTAGATTTTGGGGTAGGCTCCAGCCCCATGGATTAGCTGCAGGCTATTCAGAGCGGAACGGCGGTTACATCAGCGGCCGGCACGGTCACACCGCTCCATTGCATCCATGCATATTCCATTGTGGTGCAGCGATATCCGTTCCACTTTCTCACATCCTCCCACATATCAACGACCGCGCATAAGGCTACGCTTAATGTAAAGCCTTTTGTACTGCACTTGGAAGTGAATTTCAATAAAGCGGAGACGGGAAATTAAAGAATGGAATTCCAGATTTTTGTTTGAAAAAACATTTTTTTAGGTTTTTAGTTAAGACATTTTAACTGGCGTATAAGTGCGTGTAAACGAGCTGAAAATGACCTGATTACTACCTATTTTTTAAAGTATGTTTATATCTTTACTACTTTGCAAACCATTAAATAGGTTCAAAGTACTTTTAAAACTGTACCTACCCGTAGTTTTTATTACGTATGTGTGTATTTCTCTACAGGTAATATTATATTATTGTTTGTTTCAATCGCTTAACTTTGTACAAAACTTATAACTGAAACGATATTCGTGAGATAAATATTAATCTGAATAGGTAGAGATATGTTAAGATAGAAGTGAAATGATTTCGATATGTATCTAAGACAACGATATTCCAATAAATAAGTCATGCCAATCTAAAACGCACTTCGCTTTAAGCGCGGTGTTTCAATCTTCAGAATCTTGAAAGGGTTTCTTTCAAGAAATTGTAAAGCGAGACTCGGCGTCGCCCTGCACAACTGAAGGAAAAAAGTGTGTGGCGGAGTATGCCTAGTACGCGAGTCTATGTAGGTACTCGGAGTGCATCGCTCCCGGGCGTCGAGTCGTCGCACTGCATATAGGCCAGTGCACGCGAATGCCCGAACCCCCCCTCCCCCCGCCGGCCCCCGATGCACTTCGCGATTTTCCATTTCCAGCGCGAGCCCCGCACGCTAATTCCACTGCACTTAGTGACCTCACTGTCTAATGTTGGTGACATTATTGAGTGACGTTCGATTGTTTTTTCGTCGCTATTGAATTCGGGGCCTTCTAATTTTGATTTTTATCTGTAGATACTTACTAAAGAAAACATATGAAACTAAACTATCTGTTGTTTCATTTCAATAATCGATTGTAATAGTGAAGGAAAAAAGTAGTTAATATTAACGGAAACAAAAATAAATCATTTTCGATACAATTAGCGATAAATCTTATCAAGTGTACGTGATACTACTATAGTTAATTGTATTCGTTAATCACGCGGAAGGTTTGTCGGTATTGCAAAGAACATGTGCTCTGAACTGAGCACGGGTTCAAAGCGCTCGGTGGCAACGGATTAAGAATGTCGTAAGCGCGCCGCGCGAGCGGGCTGTTACGTCGTTGTGGAGCTGAGGTCGCGGATGTAGTTACAAGTTCCCGCGGTCGTTGCCCGCACGATGCGTGCGCGACTCCCCTATATCGGCTAACTGTGGCGCGGAAACTAATTCTCGCCCGTCCCGCAGTCGCACCCGCCACCCGCGCCGCCTCATAGTCATGACACACCACTCGCCGTACGATCCGCGAATACCCTAACTGCTACGTCACCACTCCAACGAATACTACACACTTCCATATCTTTTTTATATTATGGAAGTAGGAAAAGAGCGTGCAGCGCATCTGATAAGTGGCCACTGCCGCCCATGGACATATGCAATCAACTATGAGATCGCACCCACAGATGTGTTCCTACCCCTGAGGACTAAGTTGGATCGCCTCCAATAAGTATGTCTCTCTCACCACATCCTTCAAACCAGAACACAGCAGCGTTTAATACTACTGTTATAACAGAAATTGGTGTGGCAGTGGTGCAGCCGGAGACGAACGATCTTATTGAACTTGAACCTAACTTGCTTTCGATCGGGAAAATCGAATGGCCAAATATTAATATGTAATAACAATGCACGCCGAATGCGTGAACGCGGAAACGGCTGGGTGCCGTTACTTAACTGTACAGGTCTAGTCTAGAACAATCCTGTGCGGGCCCGGCGATAGGATCGAGCGACACGTCCTGAATTGATGAGCATTCTTCAAACATCACCCACTGTTTTTACACAACGAAAAACATTTTCCACTAAGCATTAAGTAGAGTCGATCAAAACAGGCGAAGTCTTGAATAAATTTTCATATTTATTTCACCTTTTTATGTCCAAACAAAGAAATCAAGTTGGTCTGAAGTTGTAACAATTATTAACAACTTTTACGTGAACGTTCAGTAAATAAATTACAGCAATTCGAAGCAAGACATGTAGGTAATTGGTACGTAAAAAAAGTAAAATGAGTAGTTTGCTCGATTTAAAAATGCAAAACCGTAATGACGAAGGCGTTCATTGGGGTTTCGCAAGAAAGTAGGGGGTGGCGAGGGGTTAGTGACCGCACAGTCCCCATTTCGTCGTAAGTGTCGCGCCACGAGACATACTTCAGCCGTCTCTATAAATTTATTCACATAACATTACGTGTTTCCCATTCATAGTGACGGAGCAACACGAATGTTTTAAATTGTTTTGAAGCTTTGATAGAAATTTCACTGTTTCGCGATAATACATGCGTGTTAAGAATCGATGATAAAATCTTAACAACGGGATCAACGGTGGTCGATCCTGTTGTTAAGAAATCTAATCCTTAGTGGGGTTGATGATATATGGCCATGAGTGGCAGCATTATTTTCTCTATTTGATAGTAAGTGACTAACTTACTATCAAATGGATTGTTTAATTACTTATTTTTCAGTTTTATAAAACTCAGCATGTATGTAGGTATACCATCAATCATTTATAAAATCTTTTGGTATCATTGTTATTATAATTACAAATATTAAGTAATAAATCTAGGTTGAAAAGTCGCCAAAAATATTTGGCAATGTAAATGAAACTATTGTAACACTTTATATATTGACGTAAATGGTGTCCTTCAATGGAACAAACGCAATTGTGCATATATCTAATACAGAAAATCATTCACCTTCTCCCGATATAATCTATATAATCAATTATATATCGAAATATCGCGAATAGCTGAGCCAGCCTTTTATCTAGACTTATTAAGAGTGATAAATACAACATTCCTTTTTTTGTTATTATTAATTATATTAGTATTGAAACAGTAAAGACACACAGATGGCAATATTACACGCATATGCGCATAAAATACAAAACTATATTATTTTTATTTCATTTGATTTTCTCTAGAGCCGTTCTCATCTATTGTGACTCTACATTTATTCTTACTATCGATTCTACTATATAATTCCAATACAAAACTATTTTCTAAAAAATGATAAAAATATTTTAATACATACCATTAATACATATATATCATACCTATATATTATTTTAAAGTGAACACACATAAATCCTATTTAAAATTAAGTACTTCATCGAGTATAAAATTGGAACTGATGGTGATATGAATCATAATCGACATTACGCGAACATAATAAGTAACGATGCGTAATATTTACATAACTAATAATAACTTTGTTTTTGGCTATCATGAGTCATATATATTTAAAGGTTAACTTTATTTTGTGGGGTCGAACGTTATTTAGGGTTTAATTTTCTTCAATGGCAGCAAAATATTGGCTGAAGATATCCGCTAACCGTCAATAACGAGTAAGTCCAAGAGTGAGTCATTTGTCATATGACAGTGAAGTACATTGACACGCCGCTTTTGAAAAGATCTCTCACATATCGTTAACTGACGTATCGGTATTCAGTTAGATACATATTTGCATTTAAACGTAACGCAATGTCCCCGAATACCCCGTATACACAGCGATCTACGAATAAACGCTTAATTTCATAAACTGTACGTAGATACGTCTGAAATAATTTCCATTCGAATTATTTGACATATAAATTTGTTTGTCTAATTTAAATTGACAACACGTTTCACAAACATTTGAAAAACTAATTGACAAACTTTGTCAAGTCAAACTAAAGCGGTCGTTTTAAAAGCTTTATCGTATATATCGCATATATTTTAACGGGCCCATCACTAGTTCCACAGGGCCTAAAAGTGGTGTAAATAGGTCCTTTGTTTCGTACAAACAACCGATAGAATGGTGCTATCAGTGACATACATAGCTTACTCGATAGCAGAGCCGCGATAAGCCGAACAAAACATCGCTTCGGTACAATGACCCAGAATTATTTGAAAAAAGACCTCATCGATTCCGATAAGCTGTGACAATGACATTTAATACTGATACGGTTTTAGGATGTTATAATACGAAACGATAATGTATGCGGTATTATTTTTTACAAGTATTGAACAGTGCTTTAATTAAAATATACATTTCGATTGATATTTGTGGTGTTGGCAATATATGGATTTTACGTAATATATTTATTTTAAAATATATTATATGAAGATATAATACAAAGAGATTAAATATAAAAGGAATAATAAAAGGAAAAATTGGTTGGACACTAATTGAAAACTTAGTGGATAATACTGTAAATGCTGTTAAAGAAGTACGTAGTACAAATTTGAATAAATTACGATTTTATTACAAAATGGTACTAAAATCCCTTGTTACTAAGAGTTGAAAAAAAGCAGGAAAATTATATAACGCTTTTAAAAATGTGTAGTATGAATTCGAATAAATTACGTTTTTATTACACATCGATACTAAATAATGTTATCTACTACATAGTAGCGGGCGTACTCATATATGAGCAACAAAAATGTATACACATTTTAAGATAACTTAAAAAATATTTTGAAAATGTTTAAATTCTTTTGTGGTGGGTTCATTGACATATCAACGGCTGAAATCGCTTGGAGTACGTACTGATGTCAACTTTCTCGCACTTACGTAACGCGGAGAGATGTACTAGAACATTCGGAGTCATCGACCACGCTTGCGACATTCACTACACCTTTATGTTTCGAGAATTTTTCTACCGATCATTATTCTTACGTTACCACTTTCTTATATGATTGATATCTATACGTTTCAACTAGTCACTGTCTGTAATGGACGAGGAATAGTTAAGTATCTGTATGTAGATCAATAAAATAGTTTTCAACTTACTTTTATCGACCTCGAATTCTGATAAGTTAACTTTAATTGAATTGTTTGTATGAGCAAATATGTTGTGCTTTCAATATGTATAAGTAAACTAGAATTAATTACCAGGCGCGCTTTACAAATTTATAATTTAGTTATCATCTATTCGAAAATAAAACCAATTTATTTCTATTCTCCGTTCAATTTTAAAATCTTTTCAATTGTACAAAATTTAATTACGAAATATAAATCTATAGATTAATAACATTTTTTCAACTAACTCGAGCACGTTAAATGTAACGTATACGATAGGTTATCATTGGTGGTATAGAGCAATCAATTCGTTAGCTAGTTGGCTAGCTGGCTGGGTCGTCGCTCGCGAGGTCAACGCCGCGGCGCCGACGCCAGACGTTCAGCTCAGCATTAGCATCTCCTGTGAACACAACTCATTAATCCGTGCCCATTAACTCTGAGCGTTGATCTCTAATGTTCTAATATCATAGTTATAGACGGCGAAATTTTAAACTATAGTTAAGCTAAGCTTACTTATAAGAAATGAGTGCGTGCGAATAGCGCGTCTACACGCATACACGCACTTCTTTCTTGAAATTCTTTGAAACGTATTACAAAACTAATAATTATTACAAAATTATTGGTATATCATATCCTATCATATCCTATCATATATGGTATGACACCACTCTAACGTGTCGTTACAAAGATTTTTTGAATATTTATCGATTTTTCGTAACCGTTTCCGTTACAAAAAACGTTACACCGATCCTTTTTTCACATTCATGGCGCGACCAAAGAAATTTCACTTCAACATAGTTACACAAATTGTACATGTACCTACTAAACGTGTAGCAAACAAATACATATTTAGACAGTTGTTAGGCTATGTCATCTCTATAGTAAAAGTGCATCCATAATTTACGAGCACCCAGAATAATATTTGACCCTTCTCCGAGCTCAGACTTACTTTCTTAAGCTAAATAGGTAATGACTTTTTAAAAATCAACGATCTACTTATGAATAATGTAAGACTAGAAACTTTCGACTCAATATACAGATTACGCACTTTTATATTCAACAAACAAGGTACAACAAACAAATATCGTATCTCCATAAATTAAATCATATCAAAAACATAAAAACACCAAATCCGTGAAGCGTTATTGTAAAGAGGTCAATATCAAAACAATAGTATTATTTATTCTGTACATGAATTATTTATTGATTCTGTCTGTTTACTTTCTACGATATCTGTTTTGTAGGTCACTAGTCGAATAAATATTCGGATGTTGCTTGCCCTTTCATAACTATCACCTCGTTATCTTAGGACAACTTACATGTAACGAACAATGCATAATAATCCATATGGTTACAATGTGACTCGGTTTATCAGTAAGGTTACTGGATTGTATTTACATATTCTTATGATAAATTCTTATTTTTATATGACACTGCTTTCATATAAAAATGTTGATAATAGACTAGTAATTTGAAATCCATCCAAACAACCTAAGGATCCTAGGTTCGAAACCCAAGCAACTCTATTTTAAGATTATGTTTGTTTTAGAATATAGTAATTATTACTTGCTTTAAAAGTGAAAAAAATCATGAGAAACGCGTAAGAGTACCAACTTGAAAAATTTTCGCATGTGTGTAAACTCTACCAAGTAAACCAAGTTGCAGTCTCGTAGCATCGTGGACTATGGCTCAAACCTTTTTCATATTAAGAGACTACTGTTTGGCAGTGAAATAATAGTAAAAAATATATAGTAAATAGTAAACGAGATTAAATTTGAACCCGGTAGTACATACTCAGGCTCTACCTAAAATATGTAGAAGTGAAACCGTTAAGACTATATTTAGGTATTGTACATAATCCTGACCAAGCGGTTTGACAACTCATTCGATATACTAGACATGAAGCCTTTCAGATCTCGTTAATTAATTTTGATATCTGTTTTAAATTTGTATATTTTTGTATTTATCTCTACGTTTTCATCAATGACACCCACTAACTAAGAAACAAATCTGTCATTTATACGTTTATTATTTTAGCATGTATGTATGGTAATTAAAAGCAAGAATTTCACCAATTGCATTCGGCACCATTGCGAATGTCCAGCGAATTTTCACAGTGGAACAGGAACGTGCTACGAATCTCGAAGATTAGACTGCATAGAAGTGAAGGGGCGTAGGTACGGTCGTGACACACCAGCAATTATAAGTATGGAGGCGTCATTGAACCCATGTTATTGCGAAACAACGGAAACCAGTCCAGCTCCCCCCTCCCGCGGCCCCCTCGCCCCGCAACTACACCTGCTGCGAATTTTTAAAATCCTAGATTATAGTTGACATGCTGTCAGCTCTCGTCTGACGTGCTACGCATAATCGAACGCTTACATCACTAAATATGCAGTTTCGTTGCACTATTATCCTCCAGATAATTATTTTTTACGCACATTTATTTTCATTCATATCTGACGGACTTTTAACTTGTATTTAATTTGTATTGAAATGTGTAAATGTCCGTGACATTTTTAATTGCACGCTCTAAAGTTTTATAATGACGTAACATTTTAATCGGCTTACGTACTTAAATTTTATATCTTCTTTCGTCGCATATTGCAATAACATATGACGGAATACATTAATGCCATCCCTCAGTTATGAAGAGGGCGGTGAGATTTTTATGCCACCTTATTTCATATGCCATATTTTATTTGAATTTCCAAGTATAACTTATGGGAATAAGTTATTTGGCAAGTACAATATTAAAAGGGTTGATCGCGTCTGGCATTTAAAGATTAACAAGAGATAATTTTTGACTCAAAATGAAAACTGAAATTTTAAAAAGTTGTCACTATTTTGCTGTCGCTACGGCCAGCGGTGGCGACCTAAAAAGCGACGTGCTGATAGAGGTAGTGAGGGACAACGGCCGGGCCGCCTCATTCGCAGGAATTGCAGGTAGGCTAAGGGGTTAAAGAACTCCCGTGCACTATATCAAATACCATTGAACTCGCGTCGTCTTCCTCGCACACTGCACCGCGATGCATCGCCCGCGAGTAGGGCTGCCACCTGGTTTTAAGGAAAATGTTTTCGCCAACTTACTATAAAACAAGATCGGCTAAGACGACATACCTAATTCATACTTTTATTATTTTTAGACACCTTTTCAGATCCTATTTCTAATTATAGGAAACAACTGTTCAAGTATCAGTTTGGGTATAACTCAATAAAGTCATAAAATTTGAATTACCGCTGAAAATATAGAAGTATAATACTCTCATACTATGATATACCTATAGTACAATTAACTAAAATATGATACATTTTTCAGAATATTTACAATATTTTTAGTATGGGTGGCACCCCTGCACGCATCGTGCGAATCCTGTCTGATTACGCGGCACGCATGCGTATGACATGATCTAGCTAGCCCCTATGTAGCTATGCGCTTACTCACATACGGTAACCGTGCAACCACTTGAAGCTATTTTTATAGGACTGCCAGCTTTGATATGTTAGTTATTTTTGTTTGCCTTCCACGAACCCAATTAACGTTGCCCATTGATACTTAAGTTAATATTATGCATTAGTTTAGGTTGTACGTTCAGTGATATGTAAAAATCGCAAGCGAAATTCCATAGCTTCGTCAGGAAGACTTTAGTACTTTAGGGTAGTGCCATATAAACTTGCGGCACTATGACGCTCTAATCAATTAGAAAATTTTAATGTCTATACCTATTCATAATCCATCGCTAAGTACTTCTAGACCGCCAATAAAGCATTAACATACAAATCGATTTCATTAAGCGCACTATTCTAAAATACATTGGGATCATTCACTTAGGTTACTTTTTTATTTTGAATATAATTTCTAATAGTTTAATTACTCAATGACATAAAGAATCTAAAGCGCTCTACCGTACATGCAAAATGCAGCGGAACAACTCACATAGACGTAGAGCCGCGTTCCACGGCATTTAAAAGAGCTAATTGAGTTACGTAACGTATCCTAGCTCACGGGCACTAGCCATGTGTCAATAATCAAGTTTAACGAGTGGAAAGTTCAGAGAGGACGTCGACATCAAGCGGCGAGGCTTTGCTCAGTCTGACGCAAATTCGCGACACCTCATTGCGTGAGGTTAATGGGCAGTGTGCACCCAGAAACAAGGAAGCGTAACGGGTTAAGTTTCATAGACATTTTTTATCGTCTCACATATTTTTCTAGTCATTGACAAAGTGGACTGGTTTCACGTAAAAAGTTCCGGGTTCAATCCCCGGGTAGAAAGAAAAATCATACAAAATCTGTTATACTTTTACGTGTAGGCATTTATTTCCAACTACAAAAAACTAATCCCATATGAAATTCTTAATAGCGTTGCCACCCTTAAATGATATGGAACGAAATACCCCAAGCCTTAACGATTAAGTTAAATGTTGTTCATACACAGTTTTAAATCTTTTACATATTGTAATGTTTCCTGAGTAATTCATTCATGACAATGATATTGCACAACTATAACATCATACCTTATTATGTAACATCGAAATAGACAGACAATGATGCTATAAGCCAAAAATAAGTTTCAGTAATTCTAGCTAACAAAAATAAAAATCTTTACAATGAATTTAGAATTACATATATTTTGGAAAGTAAACGAAAAACACTTGTTTCGACGTCAATAGTTTTGCAGACGTGATAATTCCAAGGTAAAATGATAAAATGTCGTTGAACTTGATAAAATGAAATATTGTGTCACGTGCGTTCAAATTGTTGCAGCTTAAATTATTAGGTACCTATTATAATATAACAAAAGCAGCTATCTATAATACAAGAAGATTAAATTTTAAATCTCAATGTCGAAGCAAGTCCACGTTTCAAGACGTTGATGTCATCTCAACGTTAGTCAGAGGACTAACTTCTTAAACTAAGTTATACATAATATGTATTTTTTTTCTGTTAAACCATGACTTGCCACGTGTAGTTGTCAGGTATAAATTCAAAAACTTCGCAGACGTGTAATAGGAATCTTATCTTAGAAATTAAGTTGCTCTATGGTAGTTAAAGTCCATGCTTAAAGAACCATTCGCATAAACTACAACCTTTACGTAGAAAATTAAAGTAAATAAAGATCCAATGAGAATAAGATGCCACGCGGGAAGCCGCACTTTTTTAACTCATTCAGCTATTTTTTTATATTTAAGCATCATTTCCACATACACTTATTTAT